>JAPMUY010009983.1:0-91504 GCA_026901105.3 Galaxias olidus
CCCCCCCCCCGCCTGTCCTGACGACCGTGAGACCCGTAGTGTTTGACTGATGCCTTGAATGAAATAATAATCCACCCTCTGCCCCCTCAGACCAGCCCAGAACCTTAGGGTTTGCTTTGGAAAAATGTAGTTTTCCCCAGATTGAACTATGCCAGATGTTTTTTTTTTTCTTTTTTAAAACTTTTGTCTTGAACTGAAGTTCCCTGGTGCCAGCATTGGCCTGACAGAGTTCATCCTCTCCTATCTACCCCTGCTGTCCATTCGTCCTGGTAGAGCCTGCCATGACAGAGTCGCTCAAGTCTCGTCTGGATCCTCCAGATCTGTCTTGTTCATGGGGTTGAGCTGGGGGGGGTTGGACATGCGCTGCCCAGATGGTCAGTGTGTAATGCAGTTAGTTATAGTTAGCCGATTTAGGTGCACTGCCAGCAGCTCCCATTACATGATCTAATAGCTCTCCCTCTCTCTCGGTCTGTCTGCCCACCTGTCTGTCTGTCTGTCTTATCTGTCTGCCTGCTTCCCTCCCTGGCCTTTTGTTCCCCTGGAACTTATTCCAGCAGCACCTGCACACGCATGTGTCCTCCGAGAGCGAACAGGAGGGAGCGTTGGCGGTTGGAGGGCAGGAGGAGAGGGGGAGGTGTTTCAAGGTAGAAGGGCACGTCTGTATTTACACAGATGGATGGAGAGAATGGGAGCGAGAGAAAGAGAGAAATAGAGAGAGAGAGAGTGAGAGAGAGAAATAGGGAGAGAGAGCAGTAGAGGTTCAGAAGGTTATGCAGTTCACTCAGGAAGCTTTACTTTTCCAACACGGGAGACGCATCAAAATTGAATGACGATATCAATAATTCAACCACAGTTTTCACCAAGAAAAAGGTTTTTTTTCTGGGCCGGAAATCAATGCTGCCTTTCTTTCTCTCCGTGCATGCGCGACTGACTTCAGGAGAGCGGGGGTGGAGACGTATGTGTGTGTGTGTGTGTGTCTCGGTGGCACCGCGTGGGGATGGACGTCAGCACTTAGCACGGCAGCCTGTGTTCCCGCTCATTGCGGGTCCCCGGAGACCCGGATGGTTTCAGCCTCACCACCTCCGCGCGAGGTCAGGGTGGGGGGAGATCCGGCGCCGAGGTGCAAATCTCAGCGGACCGAGGGGGGGGGGGGCTCGGGGAAAGAGACAACAAAGGGGGAGACGAGCAGGGGGCGTCGGGGGGCTGTTGACGAGCGTGCGGAAGAAGAGGAGCCGCGATCGCTATTCTGAGGGGCCCGTGTGATGACGGAGACGACATGGAAGCTAATTACCACCTCTGCACGGAGCAGTCTGGAGACAGAGGCTCACACACACACACACACACACACACTCTCTCAGACGCTCAGTTACCCTACGCGCTGCTGTCTTTTATGCAGTGCCAGAACTCCAACACGCTGCCTTTCCTACTGAACCCACAGAGACCTAAATATAAAACCAACACATATAATTTTAGATGTTTTATGTCCTCTGACTCCTCTTCTCTCTCTCGCACACACACACACACACACACGCACGCTCTCTCTCTTTCATTCTCTCCATCTTTCCGTAGCTTCTCCCCGTCTCTCCGTTCACCGCCGTGCTCTGTGCAACAGATGAAGGATGTGAAGTTGAAAGCGAGGACAGAAGCAGCCCAGTGTGGGCATGTGAGCGCACAAAGTGTTCCGTGAACACTTGACCTCCGGGGGCCGCTGGCTGACGGGCTGGCGTGGACTATTTCTGTCCGTGACGCGTGGAGGACGAGGACGGAGCGCTGTGACACACAGAGGCTGTCTGGCCGGGGCCGCCGTGTGTGTGTGTGCGCGTGTGTTTTTGTGTTATTAGCCTGCGTCAGTGGTGGCTTCTGATGGGAGACGCCACGGGGGAGGGGAGCGGGAGGGAGGCTGTTGTTTGTCTTCTTCGCTGGTACACAGCTTCCCCCAAGGCAGATGAGAGGCGACGCGGATGGACTTCCTGTGATTGTGGAGGACGGCCTGCCAAGGCCTCGTGCCCTGCTGAGTGGGTGGCACATCTGGCACTCTGGTGTTTGTGTGCGCGCGTGTGTGTGCGCGCGCGCGTGTCTTATTTGTATCCGTGTGTATTCAAATGTGTATGTGGCTATGTGTGTCCCCGCCCCAGAGTGCTTCTGGAGAATGGGGGTGGCTTAGCGCCTCAGAGACAGGCACTGTGTCATGGAGACATATCCAGAGTAGAAGAAATCATTACACTTCTCCTCTCTCCATAACAAACGAGTGGGCTGCAGGAACTCAAGGCAAGGTAATACAAGGTTAATAACTCTCTGATATTCCCCACCGACACACGTAAACAATCTCCTCTGTTTGTTTGCATTCCCTCCTCTCCCACGAGAGAGACAGGCAGCAGGACAAAGGCGTGGGGGGAGAGAGGAAGGGAGAGAGAACAGGGCAGAGGGAGGGAAAGAAAGATGACAAATGGATGATGTTCCTAACCCACTCGGCACCCACCTACCTTTCCTGCTGGTTCCTCCGTTCGACTGCCGTGAAGAAAGAAAGAAAGAAGAAGAAAAAAAACAGGTCAGCCCACGTCTTTATTTTTCTTTCCCCTCTTACCTCTACCTCTCTTCATTTTCCCTGCTTTCCCTGTCTTTCTCCATCCTCCCACTGTCCATTGTGTAGGTCAGGACAGGAGTCAGGACTGTCAGTGGGTGCGTGCCCACCCATCATTATTCTTCATCCATCACTTCCCACAAGTGACAGCTGCCTCTGGCCCACTCGCAAATCACCTATGCGTTAAAAAAAAAACCAACACAATTGCTACGAGCAGCGCATAGGCTTTTCACACTGGCATCTTAAAGCCACACGTTTTTTTTCTTCTTCTTCACATAACTCGGTAATGACATGTGTCATTATTCCGGAGAGATAATCATAAGAATTATCCCCCCCTCATTGTGTCATTACGGTCTCCAGGTGTTGACCCTCTGTGGGTGTGTCTGTGTGTGGCCTGCCTGCCATTTTCAACAGGTGTCTCCCTCCGACGCTCTGCCCGTGTGAAGTACCGTACACGGTCCAACAGGCTCCCTTCCTCTCACCTCATTGCACTGTCAACAAGCCCAGCAGGCCCCATGCTGGCCTACCCCAGGCTGGCCTCAAAGCCCTGAACCATCCAACCAGGCATTCCCCTCCACAGGACTGTGACCACAGCCTTAGAAGACTTACACTTACGTATAATGTTCTTAATGTCACAATGCAAAGGAGGTCACGTCGGAATGTAAGCCTGTTCTGCTGTAGGTCGACCTGGTCCCCACGCTCCAGGATGCTTATCAGACAAGATAAGATGCTGTGGATCCGTCCCCATAGTGACATAGTCCACACGCCGATACTTACTCACACTTTTTCATGTCAGAGCTGTATGTGTCTGTGTGATGGTTTTACATCACTCACTGGTCATTTTAGTTATTGCACAATAGGTATAGCTAGCTACACAATACAAAGAGTTATATTTGAGGCCACTTGCAAAGTCTGCCAAGTCACTTATTTCTTAAAACTGAGTTATTCCCCTTGGCTACCACAGTGACCCCTCAAGACAGCGTTCCAGTTAAAATAACTACAATCAAATCATGCTAAGTCAGGTGATCAATATTGTATATTTATATTTAGGCTGTCTTTATAATTTAACGTTACCTGGTCTTCATTGTAAAGTCCTATCGTTTTATTTTACCTGGTCTTCATTTCTAGTGATGCGCAGTTCAACTCTTTTGAATCAGTCGATTCATTCGAGTCAGGTCATATAAATGAATTAAACTATTTCAAACTATTTAAGTCTTTTCCTCAAATTCTTTTTTCACTTTCACTTCAGTCAAGAGCAAGTGATTATTTGTCATTTGGTCTGATATTGCAAGTATGACTCTTTTAGACTAAAGTCTTAGGTCTATTACTTGGATATAATTAGATTATTTAGGTAGCCTTGGTTTTCATGTAATTACTGCAGCTTTCTCAGGGTACCAGCAGCCTAGTTCTGCACATGAATCACCACTAAACATAGCTCCCACATTTGTCCAGTCTACCAGCCGAGTGAATGTTAGAGAAAAAATAAGTAAAAACTATTCAGCTTAACGTGTCAAAATTACATTCCTATCATGGCAATAATTCAGCAATTTCAATTTATCAAAAGGTGCCAAAAAGGTGAGTGTCAAATGCACGGAAACGATAACTTTAATGCTACATGTAATTAGTAATACTGAACTTCTAAATCTTGAGTTGTCACTTAGCCTGGTATCCATATTGTGGTCACTACACAGTCACGAGACAGGAAATGGGGTAAAAGCCAAACTATCGGTGAGTCAGACTCCACAAGATTGGGGGTATGAGCTGAACTATCAGTGAGTCGGACTCAGTTGAACTATCAGAGAGTCGGACTCAACAAGAATTGGGGTATGATTCGAACTATATGTGAGTCGAACTGAGCCAAACTATCGGTGAGTCAGACTATATACACTTGGCGTATGAGTCGAACTATCAGTGAGTCGAACTGAACGAGAGTTGGTGCATGAGCCATATCTTTCAGCAGAAATCACTCCTGAAACATCACATTTTGTAGCACAAAGTGCCTCCCGTGATGAACTGTGTTGTAACAGTCTGTTATAATACAATTCAACAAAAGGCCTATATGCATGCTCAAGCTATTCATAGATGCTTGGAGCTGAATGTGTCCGTGACTATTATCCATGAACACTAACAGAATGTTGATACAAAAGCATTGACTGATTGTTTAGCACGGAAGCGTCAGTAAAAGTTCAGATTAATTTGACATAATAGTCCGATTTGATTTAGACACTAAAAAGATTTGTTCAAAAAGATTAGTTTATTAATTTTTGCACATTCATTTCAAATGATGTTAAGTATCGAGGTCAAGCTAATTGGCTATTAACAGTAAAAATAAAGACAATTGTTTGTCCAATGATAAGGTGTTAGTTGCAGACAACTTTGTTATGAAGTAAAAAAAAAAAAGAAAAGTGCTAGGTAATGTTAGCTACGCTATATAGTTGTGTTGCCAAATGTCCGCAATTTGCTGGGGTGATTCTACCAGTTTGTGTACTTGTTTTAATGTACTGGGGACATATCATGTTTTACGGTTTTCGTTTTCACTGAAATTTAGCATTATAAAAGTATTCTAAAAGGAAAATTTGAGGACACAAATGTTTGAAATTTGGTAATAATTAACATAATTTGTTTGGGTTAGACCCATAATGCACTGCTGCAAAAAGAAGAGTTTTCTTTGTAGGCTCAAAAGCTATTTCGGAGCAGGATGCTCTAATGTTACGTTCTAATCCCATCCAGGGACCAGCTACAACAAATTTCACCGGTGGGACCATACTTGCTAAACGGTTAAGTTAGGAAAACATGCGCGGTCGTTGTGGGCTAGCTTTAGCTTTATTGTTTGCTAGCTCAAGCATTATTATGTATTAATTTACATTTATGCGTTACCCATAATTAGTACATAATAGTTACTAAATACTAAACTGTACATTGCTTTTCTGTATGTTTCTGTTTCACACTTTGTTATAAAATAACCTCCCTATAGACGCACATGCCTGTTTCTTGAAAGACCTTGGTACAGTAAAGAGTTTAGCTGGCTGTTTAATTTAACGTAGACTCACTGGTAGTACGTTGAGGGAAAACAGTACTGTGAGTGTGTGTGTATTTTGTGACACCATTATAAATGCCTGCAACCGTTTAATTGCACGGGGATATTGGAAACTGCTGAGAGAGCACAGGCTTTAGATCAGTCTGCTGCTGGACCTGCTGAGTTGGAGCTGTGGAAAATGTAGTTTTATTACTCAACCACAATGGTGTACACATGCAACAAACGGGCTGCGGGGATGAAAACGTGTCGGGCCCCTTCGGGGAGGGACGGCCCTGGTTTTAGCACTCCCTCCCCTATGACATTCATGGCCCGCAAGTGTGGTGTGATCATCGCAATGCTGTCCCACTCACCCACGCCGCACAGACACACGTGCAAACACACACACACACACACACACACACTGCACACCTGCCCACCATGTGACCTCGATGCTCTTCCTGAAAGGCGGATTCTCAGAAGCATGTTCACGTACCTTCATTTGAAAGTGGTGGTGCACAGTAAAGGTCTGGTCCACATGCAAACCCACTCGTGCACGCACTTTTACCCACACACGCTCGCAAAACCCTGGGACGCAGACACTCGCAAGCAAACTATTATTATTGGGTCTTTGGACAAACCATTTGTGTGGTCCACGGCGGACATGCAAATGTCTGCCGTCTGAATATTGAAAACGAGCAGCGCTTGCCAGAGCAGAGTGGGAGGCAAAGACGCAGCCGAGGTTGAGGAGATGAGGGGACAGGAAGAGAGCGAGAGAAAGAGAGAAAGGGTTATAAACAGCGCGCGCTTGGCTGTCTGCAGCCCCGCGAACACCCACCGCAGGGACGCACTAACTAGGTCACCCAGGACCTTCGGGTGTCTATGTGAACGCTGCACTTTTTCAAAGTAAGCACCAGCGCCCCGCCATTACCGTATAGAGCAGGAGAGTTGTGATCCGATCTGTCCACCTTAATATTCGTCTGGGGAATGATCGTTAGAGCCCGGCTGCCACCCACCTCATTCCAAGCATCTCCTTGGGAATTTGTTTGTATTTTATCCTCCTCCTGGCCTGGACCACGTGCATCGCTAAAACGAGGTCAAGATATCCCTATTGATCCCTCTCTGAGGTGCACTACTGGCAGAAAAGATACTCATTAGATGCCTAACATTATGACCCGTTTCTGAGATGGGGCCTGCATTGATGAGAGGCAGATCATTAAACCAATCAATCAAGCTCCCTCCCAACGTTCTCCACCAGGAATATGGGCTGGCGCGAGCGCGCGGACCATTTTTTAACGTGCCCGCATCGTCCCATTTCAAGTCCCAATGCACAGCCGGGGAAACGTCTTGGCGAACGAGGGCCCCCGCGCAATGCCGCACGGGCGGAAGGGAAACTGCTATGCCTTTTGCAGAGGAATGACGCGGTTTAGCTAATGGATGGAGTTGAATTCATTTTAAGGCTTCTTAATTGTTGTCTTTAGTTGGTGGACCTTACGTGGGAGGTTGAACATGAGGTTGTGCCGTGTTGAGGCTGAGACAGAGGGAATCAGAGAGAGAGAGAGAGAGAGAGAAAGGAGGCCAGAGAGTGAAAGGAGAAAGACGCGCGCGCACACATAAAGGATAGATGAGTAAGAGGAGACGAAAATAAAGGTGGGCGACGAAGCAGAAACCCGGGATGAGGAGGTGAGGGGGTGTGCTTGTACATGGAAATCTGTCAATGTGGATAATGTGTGACACGTGAGCTGATGATTGGATCATTGATGTTGGTGTGTGCAAAAATCTGCTATGGTTTGGCTCGCTGTTGTGACAGACAGAAGTGCTGTGAGCTCTTGGCTCGGCGAGGGCTGTAATCAAACCAACACCCAAAACCCACACAGAGCAGAGGAGTCCACCCACACACTCACGCCTACACACAAGCGCACACACCCTCACACAAACACATGCACACACAAAATTAGTCACAAGGTATCATATTGCCCAACCCTACTGCAGGGCTACACAAATGCAATGGTGCACAATATTGCTGCACACACAACCTGAAAAAACACACGCACACACACACACACACACACACACACACACATATATATATATATGTCACAGAAACATTTTGTCGCTCCAGGATGCCCCACCAACCTAGATGGAGCTGTGTACCCCCTACCTGAAGGCTCCACAGTGCTTCTTCAGCACCTATCAACACCCCTGCCTCCCACTGGCTAGCTGAGGCCCAGTCCCTTCCTCTGCCCCATCGGTGATGCCTCATGTCTCCACCTACGTTTCAACGAGACCCGTGAGTAAAGTCCTACCCTCCCTTTTGTCCTGCCGTCATCGCCGTACAGTCCCCTCATCTGACACACACCAACACACACACACACACACACACACCCGGGTGTATAGAGACAGCCACATATGGGTGGTCAGGTAAGCCTTTGAACAAGGTCCAGGCCTCGGTGAATGACTAACGCAAGTTCCAGGGTATAACTCAATGACTCACCACACAGCAGCCTGCTGACACACACACACACACACACACACACACACACACGCACTACCGCTGAACATGTACCAAAACACCGTACACGTATATGCTGTCCATACTCACACAGCCTTTCATTTTATGGTTTTATGATGTTGCGCCTTAGTCTTCTCATTTCGAATTGGACGGCAAATCCATTCACTTTGGCTGGGTCTGCAAATGACGTGCATTGTGGTTCAAGGAGGGGGGAAAGAAACATAACCCACAATAGTCCTTCCTTTCACAGAGGCTGCACATGTTTTACGGTTTTCCGAGATATTTGGTGGGAGGGATCTCCGTAATTCCATATGTGTCAGCAGCTAAGGAATTCTGTGAGCTAGATAGTAAAAACATAATTGCTCGACGGTTTCCTCAACCCATTTCCCGTCGAATGGTATGTCCTAGGTCGGTAATTGTATGTTCTGCAAAGAGGCCTTCTACCTTTTTCACCAGCCTTACTATCACCTACCATCAACAAAGCTATGACTTTAAATGTGTGTGCGTGTGTGTGTGTGTGTGTCTGTGTCTGTGTGTCTGTGTGTGTAGGCTTTTAAAGGTCAGTCGCTGTCGTGCGAGTTCTCAGGCTGTCCAGACCCACTCTCCGGCGCTGCCTGCGGCCCCCTGCTCTGTGTCACTCACAGCTCCTCCGGTTACGACCGTGCCTCCCCCAGAGTGCAGGGAGGGCGGGGGGCCATACAGCTCTAAATTGGTTTCAGCAGGCTGGACAGTGCATGGCGGGCAGCACCGGCCCCGACCCTCTCACCGTCTCTATCAGGGGCCTCTCAGGGCCTTTGAAGTGCCTCCTGCCTTTTTACTTCCTCACGCTCCTCTGGCCCCCCCCCCCCCTCCCCTCTCACACTATCACACACTCTTCCCCCTTCTCCAGCCCTCCTCCGTATCCCTCGCTCCATGTCTCACCGCCGCCTCAGCCCAACTCTCTGTCCTCCATTCCTTGGCCTCCCCCTCCTCCTCCTCCTCCCCTCTCCTCCACCCCCTCCCCGAGGTTTTTTTTTTTTGCATGCCTCACACATTCCTCAGCGCTGACTGGCCCTGTTTACATTGACATCCTCTGTTCGGAGCGCGGACCGCGGGGCCGCCGCCATCCTGAACCCAACCGTCCCAGTTCATTAACAACCCCCACCCCCTACGCCCCGCCTTAACCGGCTCTTCCACGGATTCAATAGAAAGTATGAGACGCGCCGTTTGCTGGAATAGGCCGCCATGAATGCCCTTTGTGTTGGCTACAAAGCTACCGCCCCCCCTCTCCCCCCCCTTGTCTCTCTCTCTCTCCCCCCGGCCTATCTGCTGGAGTCACAGGAGCCCCTGGTGGAGGGAGTGGGATCTAAAGTTCAAATGGAACTCCATTTGCCTTATCCATTAGCGTCTATTACACGCAGTGGCGGAGGTCGAGAGCAGCCCAGTCGTAATGACTGTCCCATAATCATATGCCATTTGATACTGCGCGGTGGAAGCAGAGAGGCAGGCCAGATTCATTGATAAATAAGTGCAGTCAGAGAGGATCTTTTTATAGCTCAGCTCACTGGGCAGGCCATGTGACAGGTGTTTATTTCATTAAGGAAACAAAGAGAGAGAGAGAGAGAGAGAGAGAGAGAGGAAGACAGAGAGGAAGGGGTGTTGGAGCAGCCAAAAAAAGGAGGAGTGCATTAAACTTTGTCTATCTCTAAGGTCATCTTGTTCCACTGTGTGAGCGTCACCTGCGCAGGGCCAGTCAGCACATTCAAATGTCATTGTCTGCTGCCTCTGTTGCATAACACACGCACACACACACACACACACACACACACACACACACACACAGAGGGAGTGTGGAAAATCAGCAGTGCAGAATGCAATGCTCTCAAGCGCCAGCCCAGCCCAGCCCAGGCCAGATTGTGTAAGACGTTCCATCCCTCAGTCCTGCAACCAGCCTTCTCAGCCATATTAGGATGTCCTTTCCACTTGAGGACATGCGGCATGTGTGAAAGGACTTCCTGCTCGCATATCATCATCATTTCTCTCTAGTCCGCTGGGGACAACACGGGAGGAATTCAACCAACGGCTTATCGCCCTTTGTTCTTGCGTGTCCTTTTTATTGCCTCCATCCAGGTTTATTGTTTATTGGTTAAACAAAGGAGTGACTTGTATGAAGCCTTGACCCCACCCGTCCTGTCCTCTCCCGTGACTGACACACATTCCGTGTGTCTTATAGGGCCCACACATGATCAGATTAGGTTACGGTACAGTGTTGCTAAGTGTAGGCGCGTTCGCTGGCGGAATGAATCACCTCATCACTTTACCGGCATGCTAACCGTCACTTTGAGTACACAATACGAGCCTGTGTCCTCCTCCTCTGGAGTTGCTGCGAGACGGACAGTCCCTGCAATGCGAGGGCTTCTGGCCAAGGAGGGGGGGGGGGGTTAACATGGAGGGGGTGGGGGAGGGGGTGAGAGGGAGGGAGCGGCCCGCCGGCAGGCTGCAAGGTGGTGAGCTCAGGGCTTTGGGACACTGCTCTTCGCTCTTTGCTCCACTCCGCCCCTGCACCACCAGTCCACCCCCGCAATCCACCCACGCCCCATCCGCTCTGCCCTGACTGGAATGCCTGCCCTCGCGCACACACGCACACACACACACACACACACACACACACACACACACACACACACACACACACACACACACACACACACACACACAGACAGACACGCGAGAAAACCCACACGTCAACTTGCTCTCAAACCCTCTTCAGCCCAGAAAAAAGAAGAAGAAGAAAAAGAAGGAAAGGCTGCGTGGCCTGTAGGCGCTGGCTGTGGCCGTGACAGTCTGCCTGAGAACATGAATCACTGTTCCCTCACAGCTGATATAAAAAGCCCTGAATCACAGGAATTTCGGCGGCACAACTTCTGTTTGCTCCCCGGCAGAAGTGCTAGCAGCTAAATATACCGCCCTGCTACGAGTAGCAGGAGGGAAGATGATTTCACGGGAGATTCGGTTGTAAAGTCAGCGAGTCAGCAGGCCAGTCCTCCAGCCTCCCCCTGATGAGGGATCCATGCTGCTCCAGCAGCAGACACACTATAGGCCGCCCGTGACAAGCCGTGGCCTCCATTCACAAAGCGGAGCGCACCGAGTCAGGCTCCCCGTGCAGGCACGGCTCTGTGCTTGCCCTGAACTCTGCGATAACTGGCCAAACACTTTGTCAACGGGGATCCCAGACCAGCACTTCTAATCCAACCCTGTCTGTCTCTGTCTGTCTGTCTGTCTGTCTGTCTGTCTGTCTGTCTAGTGTAGTCTACTGTTCCTAGCTCTATCAGTCAGTCAGCCACTATCAATAGACGCTTTGTGCTTATTGTGAGCCGGCACCACTCTGATTCTCATTTAACTCGGCCTGGTGTTCATTATCACACAAGGGCTGCTGTTCTCCCGATGCTTTTCAAGTGGGTCCATTTGGGGTAAGAGGTAATGCAACAGCCAGCGGCGGAAGAGAAAAGAGAGACACACACGTGCCTCGAAGGACAATGGAGAATGAAGGCGCCTCTTCTGGCGCCTCCGCCGTGTGTTTTATCAAGGGGGAAACAGCTTAACCTCACCTGTGCGATACCGCAAAAAGCGAGGCGAGGTCGTTTTTCACGACGGCTAAGTGTAAATACTGTGGGAACAAACAGCCATCTGTCTGGACCCATTGATTTTCACCTGAAAAGCAAATACTGTCGCTCTGTTTGCACTCGTAGCCCTGGCGGGTAGGAAAAGTTTGCCTTTACACATCATTTTCCTTTGATAATGCTCTGCTAGGACGGCGCCCCGCTTTGGTCTGGCCGGTAACGCCAGTGAGTGTCCTGCTGGAAAAACGGGAACAACCATGGAAAGGTCTGGATGAACTTTAGTGAGTCATGGAGAAAGAGGTGGCAGAGAGAAAAAAAGATAGAGACCCACACACACACGCACACACACAAACACAAAAGCTGAAGCTGCAGAAAAGTGTCTTACCAACAAAGAACAACTCTGAAAGGTGCTGGCTTTTGCAGCAGTGACCTGCGGGATGGCAAAGGACAATGTAGGTCAAGGCAACCCACTGTGGCTTCCTGTGTCCGCGTTGCCTTCACTGGGTTTCCTCTGAAGGGCACCTCAGAGACAAGGTGTACCACACTGAACGCCTGTGTCTGTGTGCCATATGTCGAGGTGTGTGTGTGTGTGAGCTGCACGCACGGATTTGGAAAGGAAGGCACAAAGAGAGAATTGAGAGTGCCAGCTAGATTTAACGTCCTGTCATCAGCACCTGCCTCCTCTTGTGAAATCTCTTCATGTTCCACCCCCAGATTTTCCACTCCCCCGTGCTGCCCTTGAAAAAACCACTAATTCAAACAACTGAAACTAATCCCCAATGTAAAGACCCGACGACAGGCTGCCCTTGGCGGCGTGTAAATGTTTATCATTAAGAGCACACTATTCAATGGATTATTGTTCCTGGCCTAATAGCTTTCTATGAATGTAGACTGAGGTCTGTAGGCAGATAACAGAGAATTGCCAAGGTGATTGCTGTCATGGGAACCAGCCTGCACACTCCAGCAGGGTGGCCCCGCGTCCTCCCAGACGGCGGATCCAGCGCACCTCCCATTCTCCGGTTCATGAGAATCACCTGTGTTGTCTAATTAATGTTATCACCTGTGTCTCCCTGTATTTAATCCCCATGTTCCCAGTGTGCGTCGTTTTGTCATTGAGGCCCCTCTCTTGCGAGTAAAGTATGTTTCCCCCTCATTGTGCGTGTAGTCTTTTTGTATTTACACACTACCGGAGTCTCTTTAGTGTTAAGGGGCCTCTTTCCTGCTATCGGGCTTGACTGTTTTGCGGCACTATTTCACGTTAATCGCGTTGTGTCATTCTCTCGATTTGGCTTTAATGGTCTTGGTGTTTCGCTGCAGGCACATTAGAGATACAGACGATGCTCCCAAAATGTCAGCACTCAGTTGACAGGTCCGCTGGAGAGAAGCGCTTTTCATTTTGGAGAGAATTTGAAACAGCTCTAACCTTTTATCAACAATGCCACCCCTCTACACTGTGGAATTCCTAATTCAATGAGCGGCGTTGCAGTAGCTCTGTTTTCCTCCCAGGGCCCCTCTGATAACAAAATGTGGCACACTTGGCATAGTGGAAAAAGAAAAAAGCAGTTTGTGTGTGTGTGAGGGTGTGCGTGAGGGTGTATGTGTGGGTGGGTAATTGTTCAGAAAAGGCCCAGACTGATCCCTGTCATGAGACTTGTTTCATCTCTGTTTCACCTTTGGCAGAACAATAAAAACCTGTTTTGGACACATGACATGATAAACCCTGGGGTGCTTGTTTTTCACTTGGTTTCTCTCACTTCAATCCTATTAACGACGTGCTAATGACCACCAACCCCACCACACAAACACACAGACACACACCTCTCCTCCACGTACCGTAACACAACCCGGCTCTGTCACAGGTGTGACGTGACGGCCCCCCCCCCCCCCCCCCACACACACACACACACCTTCCTTAGTTTTATCTCCTGTGAATACCGTCACCCAAGAAGTGGAGCAACACAGATAGAAATCTACTGACTGTTGTGATAGCGGATTAGCCCTGGCGAGCGTGTGTGCGCGCAGCGCGCGACTGTGTGTGCTCGCGCTCCCATAACCCTCTGCTGACCATGTCGTTCCCCACCTGTTTGGCAGAGCTTGGGTTGAATACCTCTCAGCCCACTACGAGCCTTTGATGGAGCCTGTGCTCTGTTCCCACTGAGGCTGTGGTGCTAGTCCGCCCTGCATGCCCCAGACCCTGCCTTACCATGTCCTCTCATGGGCTGGTCGCCAGACGGCCCCCCTTGACGCCTCCTCACTCCCAACACGTGTTTGCATATTTCACAAAACAGCTCATGCTTTTTTTTTTCTTTCTTCGAAGTTCCCTCTTCCCTCCTTTTTCTCGTCTCGTTTGCTCTCTCTTTTCCCCTCCTCTCCCCTGTCTATACGGCATCTCCCAATTCTTCCTGTAAGCCCCATCTCAGCCGCCAGGCCCCTTTCCCTCCCTGCCTCCCTCCCTCCCTCCCTCTCCCTGCATTCCTCAGTGAGTGGGCGGAAGGTTCAATGGGGATGTGGGAGCCCAAAAGGGCAGGGGGTTTGCCTCTAACCCAGCACAGTGTGTGCAAGAGCCAGGGAGCTCTTATCAGCCATTCCCATCGCTCTCCATGGATGGCCACTTGGCTCCGAGCTACCCCCGCTCCAGTAGCGGTGGGGGTGGTGTCGGGGGGCTGTGTGGTCGTCGTGCTCTCCATAAGGGGGCTGCGGCCGCCCTAATGAACCCCAGGCGTCTTCGTCCCACCGGGGTCAGTGCTGGACGGAGAGGAGCTGTGGTTCAGCTCAGCCCCACTGATCAGCAGCTGTGGTCCCTGCGACGGCGCCGCTTCAGCTGATGAGTGGGGGACCCCTGCTGGTGACTCCTTAACGCTGCACTGTCGTTGGTGTTGGCCTTTTTATAGCTATGGTTAACACACGGTCTGTTTGGTGGACGAAATGTAACCATGCGAACGTGTGGCGTGACAACATTCTCACCGTCCTTTGAGTCATAGTCTCCTATCACCCAACTCTTTGAGGGCTTCCATAATGTTTGTGTTGCCGCCCGACGGACAGGGATCACGGAGAATAAAAAACAGCGAGCGACAACAAACAACCCTTCGCAACGTGAGAAACGTCACGGGACGACGGCATAACCTTCACAGTGTCCCAGAAAAGACAGCTGCTGTTGGGTTGGAGGCATTCCTCGACCCTGTCTCCCTTTGTTTACCTTCGCTGGTATCTTACCACCATCGGCAGTGCCTCCAAACAAACTGATTTTAGAAGCAGCGCTGTTCCGTGGGCTGACTGTGTAGGAGAGACACAGGAAGTGGTGGGCGATCAGTGAACAGTGCTTCCTTTTCCTGTCTCCTCACTCCATGGCCCTCGGTTATTAATGTAGCTCTGAGCCACCCACTACCACACACCCACACCATCTACCAGGAGCACAACACAAGATTGCAAACACACACACACACACACACACACACACACACACACACACGTGTATTAGATGTTCTATTATGTCAACGTACATAATGAATAGCTTATCAAGCATGCAGTCTTGCTCAAAGAACCATGCATTGTGTATGTGTCCTCCTACAGGTGCATGATACTAATGCAGCCCATTAGTTCTTACTGTAGGTCCCCTTGATAGCTAGATAGGCAATAGTCCAAAGATTGAATGTGGCTGTCAAGATGTTGTCCATTGTTCATTCAAAAAACCTTTAATACAAAAAGGGAAATGGTATAGATTTTGGGTATAGAGATAATCCCACTTGCACTATGCACTCCCTCACATGTGCACACAAAAAAAAACTCATGCATGCATGTATGCACACACACACACACACACACACACACACACACACACAAAGACCTATTGTTAAAGACCTTAAGTTGTTGTATGATGCACCAACCTGACTGTCTAACGCTAAGAGCTATTTTTCTTTCATTTTTGAGGTCAGACATAATAGGTTGAGTTGTCCTGATTCATGTCTGTGTGAGAGTAATTGTGTGCTGACGAAATTGGCACACAGGGACTGTGCTCCCACCATCATCCTCGCTCCTGCCGTCATTTTGTGAATTTTCCACACGTGGCACAGCCCTAAACACACACATCTTCACCCACCGACAGGGACGCACACAAACACACACACATGATCCATGTGTGCTACAGCTTTCTTCCTCCCTCCTAGTCCAGCTCATTTGTGAGAACAGCACACACACACACTGGTATGAATCAGAGTGAATCACGCACCCTAATTATAGCTTGCCGAGAGAGGTGTTGCATTTAACCAGGACACTGGCTATCTATAATGGCCTGGGCGTGCACACCATTATTATAGGGCACCGGAGAAACTCACAATGGACAGACGCATGAGGAGGACACTTGAATGTCACAGGCAATGGATCCTCTTATCCAGTGGCCAGAGTGGTGAGGGACCACAGACATACAGGTTTGGTTTTGATGATAGAAATTGTTAGAATAGATAGAATAGAATAGAATGTTCCAAAATATAGGCCAAAATATATTTGACTATCGTATAAATCTCAGATAAGCGCTGTCGGAGAGGAATACATTTTTCTTTTCTTATGCAAACCTCAGCCTAACCGTTATTTAACATTCATTAGTTTACGTTGTTGGAAAAAAAATGTAAACAAATAGACATAACCATCATGTCAAATACATTAGCTGAGCCTGGGATGATAATATCTGATCTTGTATTTTTTTAAGCAGCCCCACTCCTTACAACCAATGTGCCAATCATTCTTAGTTATGCTACCCCATCTGCACTGACAAAACCCAACCTTTCGATAAGTTATACAGATATGCTGCTGTAGGACATCACACCACATTCAGTCCTTCTGTCCTTCCAAAGAAGCAGGATTAAGCGTGAAACCCCTTTCTGATGTTCAGGAGAAGCAATTACAGCCCAAACAATTACAGCCAGTGAACTAGATTGATTATTGATTGAGGATGAGGACAGGCAGACACCTGACTAGCATCCTTATCAATCTCTATCTCCCTCACAACAGCACACATTCAAGAGGAACACAATGTACAGCAGCTGATACATTAGAATGTCAAGACATTTTATTTTTTTCCAAGTAGACCAGTAATCTAAGGGGGTTGTAAAAAGAGACTTCCTTAGGCAGCATGTTAGCGCAGGTTGTTGGACGTAAGAAACTGTTGCCATGGCAGCCTTTTGCTATGTCATCTATGTTCACCTTGAATGAAGGCCCTCGAGACACGTGCACTGCCCCAGTGGAGTGCATGAAGGGGGTGCGGTGGAAGTGCGTCAGCCCTCAAGCAGTTGGGAACACACCCACGGCAACCAGTTTGTTTGTTTGCGTCTCCCTCCTGTGCCAGGATATGAACGGCGGCGGCATACAGTATATGCAGCTCACTTAGGACTCCATTCTCATCGCAGGGACTACAACGAGGAACACAACAACACAAAACACCAACAAAGCAGCTGCTCCTGCCTTCTAAACACCTCCCCTCAGCAGGCATCCGGCCAACACGCTACTATTTGTGTCAATAGGAATTACATTTCTTCTGACTTTGTGTATTGACATAATGGTGATATACCTGTTTATGTAATGAGACAATCACGAGGGTTGACACTTACTTCTCCCAAATTCTGCACAATTTACTATTCACCATCCAACTAATTAGGCTACGAAATGATGCTTTGCAATTAGACAGCTGCTGTCTGTGGTTGAGTGTGTCCTCTCTTGTTCTCAGACGGCACCTTTTGCTCTTTCCTTTGCGTTTTTTCCTCGATGTCCTCCACGCCTCTTCAGTGCAGATGCAAGAGTGGTGGGGGAGGGGTGAAGGGGGAGGCACAATTGGTTTCCATGACAACAACTTTTTTAATTTGTACTTCCTTAATGGCGTTGGTGGTGCAAAAGAAGCAGAGAGAGAGAGACGGGGAGAGAGACTGGCGGAGTTAGACACAGACAGGCTGGTGGACCGAGGTGGGCAGACGGGGGTGGAAATAGGCAGCCAAGCTCTACTTGCATTGTTTCAAACAAAATAGTCTCTTTGTATACACCACTACCTTTCCAAGAACCTGTTGAAAACATGCTCACAAATATTTTGTAATGAAAGTACTGTATATGAAGTAATGTGAGAGGATGATTGTATAACTGTCCAGTTGAAGAAAAGGCTGTCTTCCTACAGTGAAAATATAATATCTGAGAATGTGGAATGATACTGTGTGTTTTTCAACACAATGAAATGATGAAATTGCAATTCGGCAACAGGTGGCTTGATATTTTCTTATACTGTATACAAACAAAAAGTGTTGTGTAGCAGTAGCACAGTGTACATTTACCTTTAGTATTTCTCCAAGGAGTTTGCTCATTCTGGAATATGTCGGTTTGCATGTGTGAATGTGAGTGTAATTTTTTGTGGAGATAGTCAAAAATACTTTACTCTATGAGCACGTGCTGTAGTGTGTATTGTAAACACACACATGCACACCCTGGTCAGTGATGGACTGTCAGGTATTACTCACCTCTTCAGCTGTAGTAGGTAGAGCTAGCCTTTTCATCTGTGTGGGCCCTTTAATTCACTCCACTTCTATATGGAACATTTTAGATCATTTAAATTAGCTTTTAATCAGTCAAGAGCAATTTAGATTGAGAAAGACAGCATTTAAAAAAAAAAAAAAAAATTTTTTAAATAGCCAAGGACAACAGATTGATGACAAAAATTGTATTGGAAACAGTGTAAAGACTATGCTCCGTAATTTAGTAGTCCAGGACTGCCGTCTAGTAAGGACAATATCTGCATATTTATTTGGTCAATTTGAAGCGCACAAGCGCCAACAGCAAGTTTGAAAACCAGTTTAAAGAAACTAACGGAACAAATTGTGTAATTTCTAAATACATTGAATAGTTTAAGATAATGTATTATCAGAATGTGTCAGTATATCGAGAATACTTGTAAGTTATTTATATTGGTTAAAAAAAACTAAGGCATTCAGGGAAAGTAGCTGTTATCATTGAGGATCAGGATGAGAAGTGTTCTAACCTGTATCCAAATCAGAGATATGCTAGCTCTCTCACAGTTCTTGGTGTCCATGGTAATTTAGCAGGGAAAGTCGACAATCTTGGCTTTTTTGGTGTACTACGTAGAGCTCAAATATGTACTAGCTGGGAAGTTTCTTGACAGGACGAAAATATTGACTGCTATAAATTAGCCAAGAGCGCCCCCATCTTGTATTGCGGCTCTTTCTTTATTATTAGTAGTAGGCCTAGGTCTACTTCAGCTTTTTTGGGAAAGTGATATAGGATCAGGCCTATATAGCAAATGTAAAGTTAATCAAGAAAAACATAATATTTTAAGGAAAAAAATGCAACCCCCTTATTATTTCAAAAGTGTTTTGGCAGCTTCTGAAATAATTTAAATTCATAGGAATTTGTATTTATAAAACGTTGACGTTAGAGGGCGCTCCCAGTGCATGGAAATGGGTTTTTGCAGATTCAGTCAAAACATTTACAAAAGAATGGTAAAGGAATTTAATACGTTTTTGCCTTTATAATTCAACAACGAATAATTGAAAATATATTGTTTTCTCAACAGTCGATGATTGAAATTAAATAAATCAGAAAGAACAATAGTGAGAATTACAACAGCTTGCACCATTTGTTTAGTAATTTTCCTTTGTCTGTAAAATGTTGTATTTAGCGAGTCGAAAGTCTCGAGGCAAGATGAGGCGCCAAAAGATTCCAGGTTCTTCTAGCACGCCTTTCACGTTTTCTAGCACGCCCCTTGGCCTTTCGTTTTATTATTTCAGGGGCCATTTTGATTCAAGCAGCATTCTCTTACGACACCAATACATTTGAGGTAAGTCATGTACACGTCAACGCAAACCGAAAAATAGATTACTATTGAATTGTGTGTAAAATGAAATGCAGCTCAAACATTAATCAATAGATGAATGTAGATGGATTAGGATAGGGCATGTGTTTGTTTACGCATTGTAGTTCTTGACCAGAAACGTGTATGAACACAAGAACGTGGTGACGAAGTGTGCTAACGGTAGCTGTCTCACATTAGCTTGCAAGCTAATAACGCTAATCGCTAACCCTAGCAGTGAAATATATCGCAACAAGTTCAGGGGATTGAAAGCTAAATTGCAATCCCGTATCAGAGCAAACTTGCTACCATAACTGGCTTGAAATTACGTTAAATGTACAACATTTGAATGCAAGTTTTAATAACGCCGACTACGTTTACACCGTTTTCAAAATGGCTCTGGTTCGTAGACTTGGCCTGTTCGTTTAGCTGCGAGCGCGTGCAGTCTAGTCGGGGGGTTTTAGGGGTCAATTTAATTTAAATTGAGTTTTACACAGTCACAGTTTTATGTGTAATGCCTGTTAAATACCTAGATGAACACGAAACACGTTGTTTTGGGGTAGTACCACCTTTCATTGCCTAAACAGTTTTTTTTAGTGGATGAAACGTGGACTTTACAACAATGGCAGGAATCTTCAAGAACTGTACACATTGAGTTTCCGACCCTTATTTTCCTCATATCAGATACATATCTTAAGATATGATAATAATTTAACATTTACAGCACTGCTATATATTACATAGATGGTGATAATGAAAAAATAATTTTCCCAATTCAGGGTGGTAACCATTTCATCTGTATAAAAAGGTTTTACAATACCAGTTAATCGATCTCATATGGTATGAAATACTTTTGTTCACAAAACAATTTTTCCTATATGCTTTAAAACCTTTCATTGCGGAAATAAAATTGTGGAATGTTCAAAAATAGTTGTGCTTAACCCTTTATTTTCTAGACCAAATGGATAAATTGAAACTGAAAGTTTATATGCTTGTGATTTTTATAATTGAAATTCAGATTAGGTGGAACACAGTATGGAATTAGTGAACGTTTTGCATATTTGAAATTCAATTTCATATTTTAGGATCACAGTTTATATGGTTGTAAAGAACACTGTTTTATGTTGAAATGAGTACCTTCCAATTCTGAGACAATTTAGTGCTTGGGTAGCAAATGAGGAAGTATGTTAAAAGTAGATACGGAACGTTAACACCAATATATAAATAAATAGGTCCAGGTCTGTTGTACATATGAGTATAATACAACACTTTGTTTTAGGTGGATTAGACCTTTTCATTGATTTTGAAAAGCTAACATTTGATGAAACGCACGGAATGTAAAAAAAAAAAATTACAACGAATTATAATATTTTGTACCTCGATTAAATAGATGCACTAATGCAGAATTATTAGTATGGTGACATTCTTGCTTGTGGATGTATTACAGGCACTCGGGAGAAAAACGCAATTGATAGAACTTGTCTGGGGGGAAAAGTAGATAACATAATTGATTCACAAGTTCATGTCTGCATGGACGAAAGTTAAAGCAACTTTTTATATTAACGTATGATCAGTACATTTCTTCTGATAGCACATTGTCATGTGTTTTGTAGAATTAAAAAAATTGCAGTTCAGATCTGTCGTTGGAGTCTCAATATTTAACACTAATTTTGTCTGCCACCGGGTACGATCTCCCGTGAAACTGACAAATTGCTTTATGGCACAGGGAAGTGCATCACTAGATCAGGATGAGATGCCCATACTTGGGATTGTGGTCGTTGATCGTGCTAGCGATATGCAGTGATCGTGAGCATCCTGCATGTCTTCTGTGTGACGTTTAGGGAAAATAATTACACCAAACAGTGGAGGACGCCTAAATCACCTACTGTATGAAACGACTGCCTCTAGCAGCTTTAAATGTCTGCTTACCATTAAATAGCCTTTCATGAAAATGTACAAGTCCTAACCGTGCACCTATATCCAGTATACCTGAACTTCTCACCCTAACCCAATGCTAAGTCGAGTACCTAGAAGGAATCTGAACTGCAAAGTTTATCTGGGCCCTTATGGTTTTGGATCCCCTTCAATAATGCACTTAGCTAATTTTGCCAGACTTTCATTTTTTTTTTGTTCTCGCATGCATGGCCTAATTTTCATTAAAAAAAAAATTACGGAACACCTTGTCATGTTCTCACATAGGTGAACTAAGTAGTTAGTCAACCCTATACGCATAGCTATTATGGTCCAATTAAAATGTTTATTGTAAATTCTTATAGCGAATTAAAGCGTTAATTATTGTTTTATAGATAATCCACGATGTCTGACGAAGGAAAGCTGTTTGTTGGAGGTCTATGTTTTGACACAGATGAGGCCTCACTTGAAGAGGCGTTTTGCAAGTATGGAAGTATTGCAAAGGGTAAGTTGTTGAAATTGATAACATTTTCCTTAAATAAAGTTTGTTGGGGGAGGGGTAGTTTGGTATGCTGAGTTTGTTTGATATGCAAAGTAAGAGTAGTGGACCTTTCATTGAAATTATCATAAAAAATGTCCACAGTTGACGTCGTCAGGGACCGTGAAACACAGAAATCCAGAGGATTCGGTTTTGTCACATTTACCAACCCTGATGATGCCAAAGAGGCTATGACCGCTATGAACGGCAGGGTGAGTAATAGCTGGTTAAACCTAACCTTTGCATACACTCAGGTTTGACTAGATTATTGGAGACCTTTCTGGTGTTGAAGGGATGAAGGTAGCATGGATTTTTATAGTAAAAGTTGCCCACCCAATTCTCTTCCATCTGACATGGCGGTGCTATATATATACATATCCAAAACTTGTATGTAACAAGTGTCCTAGAATGTAGACTAGCTTACATTAGTGAATATTCATATTTTTAATGTTTTACAATTTATTTTGTAGAGTGTACCCTATACGTTCTAAGCATTTTTTTTTATTGTTTTTTTTGCAGAGTGTTGACGGTAGGCAAATTCGTGTGGATGAAGCTGGGAAGTCTGGAGGAAGATCGGGTGGCTTCAGGGGAGGCTCTGGGGGTCGTGGAGGTGGATTCTTTCGTGGCGGCAGGGGAAGAGGTGGGCGTGGTTATTCCGGAGGTAAGGGCTTGCATTGCAAGAATGTGGTTTTATCCCGTTTGCTGTCAAGCCCGCCTAACAATCCTCTAAATATCTTGCACTGGTTTTGTAGGTGTGTGTGTGTTATGATTATATTTTATTATCGTTATTTTTGATGGAGAAATGCTAAAATGTATGTTGTATAGAAGCATCAAAGATCCATTCTAGTCGATTTTATTTGGGTCTTGTAAAAAGCAGAAAACTGTATTTTTTGTATAATTGTATTTTTTTCAATATGTTTTCCAGGTGGAGGAAGTTATGGTGATAGGAGCTATGGAGGAGATCGTAGCTATGGTGGAGACAGAGGCTATGGTAGTGACCGAAGCAGTGGTGAGAGGAGCTATGGAGGTGGCTACAGAAGTGGTGGTGGTGGAGGAGGATACTCTGGAGGTGGCGGATACAGAGACAGCAGGTGAGCATCTGTGTATGTGTGTGTATATATTTATATATTATGTATTTGTATACTCTAAACCTGCTGTAACAAGCTCTTTCGGAGTTAATTGTCATACATCTAATTGTTTTTACCATTCCAGGAGTCAGGGAGGTTATAGTGACCGCTCTGGTGGATCCTACAGAGACAGCTATGACAGCTATTGTGAGTATATATTTGATGTTACTTGGTCTTTCCTTAGAAATATGATGCCTCCTTGTTATGGCTCAAAAATATTGCACAGGACACACAACCCTCTTTGGACAAGCATGATACTAAATATCAAATAAAACAGCAACCATACTTTTGAAATTATGGAAATCACCTGTGCTTCTTCAAGGCCTCAAAGCAGATTCATATTTGATCTAGCGCTCAATCCGCTGAGTCCCACAGTCCCGTTGCCTCTTAAGAGACGCAAAGCCTACTTTCAACTTTATGTGAGAACCATAGAGAGCAGTGCCGCCACCCGTTAGGCTTGTAGTGTTGTGTGAATTTCCGAATACTGCAGTGCCTTTACACTTGTGCCTACTTCTTATCCTCAGCTACACACGAGTAAAAACACAAAAAAACGCCCTGATTGCAAGATCGTCACTTCCCTGGCTGTTTTTTTTTTTTTTTTTTTTTTAAAGATGCGCTCTTTGAAGACCTTTTTAATTTTTTGGAGTGTTTTTCTGTTTGTGGTATTTGATTCTAAGTGTTCGTCTAAACCGGCTTTGCTGCATCTTAAGTCCTTTTTTTTATCGTGTTGAAGTGTTTTTCAGGATGATCTATCCTCAAGTGATGGTAACTGAAACCCTTTAGCATTTAAGTAGTGCAAGTCATACTGCTCACTTTGAGTATTGGTAACTGTTTTTGCTTCATTTCTCCCTCCTGGTGAATAGGACTTCATATTCGGGAAGTTTTTTTTGTTTTGTTTTTTTTAGAAATGGTTTGATTTGCAGTGAAACCTGTTCCACTGAAGACTTGGTGGGAACTGATACTTTCCAGCACAGCCTGATAGCTTCAACAAATTCATTTTCTTGACCAATTCATTGCACAAAGCCTGAAAATATCAGTTTACATTTAGGCTTTTTAAATGTAGTTGTATTGATTTTCGGTGTTAAACAAACAAATTTATCAAACGTTTTCTAGAAGCTTGACGAGCTGTGATGTGTCCTGAAGGGTCTATCTGTGCTAATCCCTTTAGTGTAGCAAGGTAGGAATGCTAGGAGCACAGTTTCCAGCAAACCTCCTTGATATTGCTAAAGACCCTATGATCACTCGGTATTAAAGAACTATAAATTGTTAGTCGTTCTTGGAGCTGCTCATGATAGGTTTCAGTTGCAACATTGATCAGTTGGTTAAATCTCAACTGTCTTGACCATCTTAAAAAAAATGTTACTTCAAGGATATGTTCTGTTCTGTGTATCGACAAGATTTTTTTGTATATTCTGGCTTCATGAAGCCCTATTAAACAATCCGATGAAAATACTCTGATTTCTTCTGCCTCCAAAGAATAAAGCAAACTGAATGTTTCAATACTACATTATACTATGGAACCAGGGAGGCGACTAGAGGGGTAGTAGGGAAGTTTATAGTCTTGTTTTAGACATGATATGTATTTTAAGGGTGACATAACCAAAATTTAGTAGTGCTCTAGGTCAACTCTGTCCATTGTTCCTCATTTTAAGGCCCATAAATTGTCGTCTTAGGTGGGTCGAAAAAGTAAATCTAGGCTAGTGAATATGGGTGGGCTGCTGGGATGTGTTTACTGTCAGAGTAGGAATGAAATGTCCAACTGGTGATGGTACTGGTTCTGTCATAATGCTTCATTACGCCCAAGAGCTCTGCTATCGTTTTGGAAATCAACAAAGTCCTTGGAGAATGAAGTGTTGGGCCTACCGACACGTGAACCCTGTCTCTGGTGAAAGCTGCTCTCATGGCTAGTTCATATGTGGAGATAGGCCAGTAATGTGAGGTAACAATTTTTGCTCTCCTGTTCGCATCCCTCAAACAGTTCTCATTTTGATGTCCATCTTGTCTCTATACCTTTTTTCAACTTTGCTCCAACAACCAAAGCCGTCACTTCCTTCAGGCCTTTAGCTTTTACTGCCCATTTTCTAAAGAAATGCACAAGATTATCGAGTGACGTATCCTGTTTTGGGGGCCCTGTTCCCATTTGAAACAGGACTAGAGCCTCAAAAGGATCATTACGATTTGAAAAGTTCCATCACTATTGGTTGAGTATGCCCTAGTGTATGAAGAAAAGTTGCAGCCTATCAAAGACACATTTACTTTAAAGTGTTCACTACTATTCTAGTGATTGCAAAGTTGTCCTCCGCTTGAAGTGTAGACTGATTCACATTTTATTTGAAATTTCAATTGTTTCGGAAGTATAATTATTTTTCTATTTCCAGTGTCTACGCTCAACTGTAATTTGAAAGACGTTTTTTTTTTTTGGTCTGACAATTTTTCTTGGACGTAGAACTTTCTCAGATTTGATGTTATTAATCTGCATGCCTTCTGATTTGTGTCCATTGTCAAGCAAGTTTGAATGTTAAACTGAGCCATTTCTTTCTATTTAATCAGGACCAGGCCATGGATTTGAGTTGATTTCTCCTGAGTTGGTCTTCTGATCTATGTATGCCGATTCTCGTCTGCCTTATCCTAGGCAAAGGTGAGTGTTATGGGTGGATGCCAGAGCCCTGTTCAGAAATATGACCTTGTCGGATTGTTGTTTTTTAAACTTCAAACACTGGTTACTATGTGTGGTTAATGAAATTATCTAAACATACTTTGAACCTACGAACCTGAGTGGGGGTCCTCAACCTCTTTTTTTATTTTGAAAGAACTCCCATGTTTATTCTATCCTGTAACAGTCATCTCATATGTCTGAACTTTGAAGTATCTCCATCCAGATATAAAACGCATATGTTCATGAATGCCATGTCTTTGCTTTTAAGATGGTGTAAATGTTTAAATCTCAACCTTTTTCTCTGCACACACAATTAATTGAAATAATTTGACTTGGGCTTACTTCTGAGTATTGCATTTTTTCTTCATGTAATTTATTTCCCCAGCAAAACGAATATTTGAATGATACATTTGGTATGTGTGTAATTGAAATTGGCTGAAGACATGTCAACATTCCTGTTTTACAGACAAGAAATGTGATGGTTGACCTTGAAAAGACTGACGAGATCGTATGCCCAGCTTTCTTGAAGTCATCAGGAGATTGAATCAATTGAAAGAATAAACATTTGAGAATGTGCAGCTGCAACCAGCTGTGTTGATTGTGTTTTGTGCTATATTGGTACATCCAGTGGCTTGTTCAAACATGTTTTGTGGTCAGTTGTAAACTAAAGTATAGGATCAGCGCATTTTTGTAACATCAAAGTTGTACTGTAAATATCAATTTTGATTGACTGTATATCTTAATTTTCTATTAAATATTTTACTTTAAATTTACATTTGACATAATTTGCGCATTCTTATTGTTATACAAACATTTTAGTTTTTGAGCTGTTCAAACTATTAATTTGCATGGTAAATTTATCTCGCGCTTTTCTGAAAGACGCTTGCAGATGGTGTACTTTTAGTGAAAATGCACCTAAATATCCCTAACCTAACACGTACTGCTAGTGGTGTTCTCTGTTAGGTGTTAACTTGCAAGTTTCAAACAGAAAATTGGTCTAGTACCAATAGGAATGGCTGTATCGCCTTACCTTCTACATAATTGCCTTGCTCGAAATCTACAGCAAATTGACAGTATCGCATATCGGATCTACTTAACATTTCAGATGTAAATCAAGATAGGAGGCAGGACTATAACGTGGGCGTGTCTTGAAACGACTATTGGACTACACTCACTAGAGTATTACGCAGCGGCCCTTTTCAGTCCTTCATTTACAGCTGCGCCAAGTCGTCCGAGGATCTACTACGGTGTGTTGTCAAAGGTAATATAACGTTATTGTAATCTCAATTTGGTAGTTGCAGATAGAAGCTTAATTTATATGTATCTGATAGAGAAGGCGAATAAATCTTGCTCGTACTAGTTTAGCGCTATTTTGAGCACGTCACAACCAAATCGGAGCATGGCCTAGTTGTGTTTAGCATAGCTAAATTGCTAACCTAGCCAACAGTTAGCTACGCGCAGCATAATTGAGGTAATGTTGGAACTCGGTGGGCAAACAACTATAATTTTCGGTTGGATGGTGCCAAAGCTTAAATCTAGCATCATTGTTATGAATATTATTCGTGGTTTTGTTTCTCATTATTACTAAATGTAAAGTATTTGAATTGCCGGCACGTGGTTACTAAAATGACGCAGACACTTTGCGCGCATAGCATGGGGTTTTGCTATCATGCTAGCTAGCTAACGAGCGTGCAGTTAACGTTTGACGCCGTTGGCCGTGGAGCTAGTGTTAGCTGCAGCATTCTGAAACAAAGGAAGCCAGCCTTGGCCTGAAGTAGCGTGTAGCACACGAGCATTGCTGAGCGCACGTTGCATGTCTTGTAACAACAGTTACACGCGTTCAAAGCAACGTTAGCAGACTGGCTCTGCTACTACAAAGGCTTGTAGTGCTCGTGTTATCAGTTTATTCTTGAAGCCGTACTAATTATGTCGCGTTATAAACCTGTGTTAATTATTAGCGGTATGTTTTGACTACCTTACCCTATTCCATTTTAAAGGAATCCAATTAACGTAAAGGGCCTGTGCCTCCCTGGTAATGGGCCTTGGTACTGGGCTGCCTTCCACCTAATCTGTATTAGTCTAGTATGTTTTTATAGAAGGTGTTTATTAGCAAGCTTTTTTTGTGTGACATAATAGACATTTCACCATACAGGTGCAAAGAATGTCGTCAGACGAAGGAAAGCTTTTTGTTGGGGGCCTCAGCTTCGACACCAATGAACAGTCGCTTGAGGACGTCTTCTCCAAATATGGACAAATATCTGAAGGTAAGCCAAAACTGAAAACCCCCTCAAGTGTAATGTTAACCATACATTTAAATTAAGTTAGCCAAGAGTTGAATTCAGTGTAATGTAATGCTGAGCATCGAAGTCTGTATGTTCAAAAGTAACAACCCCCGCCCCCTTTTCTAGTTGTGGTGATCAAAGACAGAGAAACTCAGAGGTCAAGGGGCTTTGGCTTTGTCACATTTGATAACCCCGATGAGGCTAAGGATGCAATGCTGGCCATGAATGGCAAGGTAAAACTTCAAGTTACATTTTGTTTTTGTATTTGAAAATTATTTAGGTACTTAGGTACCAAATAATTAGGTACTACAACAAGTGACTAGATTCAACTGGAACATATCCTATGAATATTAGTAAGAAATGTTTGCTGCCCATACTGCATTTGAGGCAGTCTGAGCTAAACAGGTTGAACAGAAGGCATGCATTTGTTCATAAATAATTAAACCAGAATATGTATATTTGTACATCTAGACATAGTTTAAAACTTCAACGTGACAATCAAAACTTAGACCTTTTCTAGTTATTAAACCGTCTACTGTGATGGCTGGATATGGTCCCAATTAGTACATATTTAGTCAAACCCATGCAACTCATAGGTTATTTGTTTCAGACAGCTCAGTTTCTGCAGGATTATCACACTCAGACACATGTAAATGGAAAACTTAGTGTTAATTCCCATTATGTGCAGTTTGTTTAGTTTTTCCTGTGTGCTTTGTAGTCCCTTGACGGCAGGCAAATCCGCGTTGACCAGGCTGGAAAGTCGGGTGGAGGCGGCCGTTCCGGAGGAGGAGGATTCAGAGGGGGCTCTTCAGGAGGCAGAGGAGGAGGAGGAGGAGGATACTTTGGTGGCAGAGGCAGAGGTGGTGGTGGAAGAGGTGGGCGTGGCTTCTCACGAGGCAAGTTTGTTGTTTTCTTTCACAAGGTCCTGCACCCGAGTGTCCCCCCTACATCGTCCCTGGTTTTCCCTGGAGTGACTTAGTGCATCATTTACCTCTTCAACATGGAGTTCTCAGAGCACCCTGTGTGTTGACTGTGAAGATGCCAGTAGAACTAACTAGTAGTAGTTGGTGGTGTGTGCACCCTGGTTCTATAACCCTCCCATCCTTTAATCTCAACCTACCTGCCCTCATGCCGTGTTTTTGTCTTGCAGTGCTTTTGCCGTGGTGTTGTAGCTGTAGAGGTTTGATTCTGAACATTCTGCCGACAAAGCGATGACAAATGTCTAGTCCTGTTTGAAATTAGGAAATGCAGCGAAGTGGTGTTCTCTGTTTTGCTTGTCCTGCGAATTGTGCATCCACCTTAAATGTGGCGTACGGAGGGAGGGATTGTTGGCTAAGTGCTGGCTCTGATTTTCAGGTGGTGGAGACAGGGGCTACAGTGGGGGTGGAGGAAGTGGACGTTACGACAACAGGAGTGGAGGCGGATATCAAGAAAGAGGGTACTACAACAGAGACAGGTGTCTATTAGTTTCCATTTAAACTGGAATAAATAGACTTGGGGATTCTCGTAATTGAGAATGTATATATTGAGACCCTGTCTAGTAGAATCAATGAGTGCTTAGCCTAGTAGGTTAAGTTAATGTTCTTTACTGAGCACTTTGGCCTTCTGTCTGTTTTACAGAACTGGAGGCGGAGGATACGGGGATCGCTCGGGAGGTTCGTACAGAGACGGCCACAATAGTTGTTTATGTGAGGCTTCTTGGTGAACTTGCACACCAGTAGTCTACAGTAGGCGGCCAATCCAGTGCCCGGAAATTCCTATTTTTACCAAATCGCGTAATGTTGGGTTTGGATAATCAGGTTCAGCACGGAGGCCCGTTGACAAAATATAGTTCCAAAATTGACATGGAAGTTGAAAAGAGGGGGTTGGTTTGATATTTAGTTCTTAAATAAATAGCGGTTTGTAATCAGCCAGAGGCCTCGCGGTATAAAATCCCTGTAAGACCACACACGTTTCGTCATTCCGCAAATTCACTCGCAGCAGGCCAACAACCTTTAAGAAGACATGGCTCGTTCCTATAGTGTGTCACGCCTGATGGGTTCCTATTATTTATCCTTTTCTTGGATCTGTATGGGACATCCTCAGGAATCAACGGGTTGTTTTTTCTTTGTACAGGGGGTGGTGTTCTCATTGGCGTCCACTGACACCTCCTGTAATTGAATTTTGTTGCAAGGAACTAATGTTGAAGGTCCAGTTTTTTCACACTGCTGAGTGGGTATGCCAAGGTAGGCTGACACAAGTCTGCAAACCTGTCTTAAGGATCCCCAAAACGCTAGCGTAGCATCTCTTCTTTTGCTGAGGCTTTGATCCTTCTCATACATATTGATCTTTCTGTACTTACGACATTGCTTAAACTCTGCTTTTTGATGAATGCTAAGAGGACGCAGTTCCAAATCCAAGTTTTTAAATGGAATTTATTTTTGCTAAATATACTTGATGTCTACCATCTAACACTGCTTTGGGATCGTTCTGAACTCCTGACTCCCATAAGTCATGTCTAATTTTCTGTCTCTCTTAGGTGACGATGGCGGCTGGTAGTTTGTCAGCGGATGTTCGGATCTTTGTCGTCTGGCCACGCCATCTCACCCTGATCCGGCGGCCCATCACGATGACTGCAGGCCTGGCCTGGGTTACTCCAGCCCAGCTCCTGCTGCTCCGATCGCAACACTTTAAAAAAAAAATTCTTCTGAAACAGTCCATGTAGATAAGAGCAGTCCTGGATAAGTGCAGGGAGGGTTGGCTCGCACTCTGAAGCCACTCACACCGGTCCTGTTCCAAGTTTTGATTTTTTGTTTTGTTATCTTTGATCCTCCTTATTTTGTATTTGCTCAGCAGAGAAAAATATTCATTTACAATAAAAGTGCTACCTGTGTTCTGTAGGCCTTTTTTCTTGCGTTTGGCCATTCATGCACAGAGGCACAACCTAAATGAGGGAATGTATCTTGGCGAAAGAATGATAAGGGTTTTGGTAGTTAATATGGTGCTCTGCAATGAAGTATAAAATGCTTGCACTTATTTTTGTTTGAGTCAATTATGACTGTTGTCAGTCTACAAAGCCTGTGAGTCTGAAGGGATTGCACATTAGCAAGTGGTGATAGTATCATCATGTTTGCACTGTTCTACATGACCTAAAGAGAGATGTTTTACACTTGCAAGGGCACGGTTCATTAGGTTTCTGGTAAATTAATAAGAAGTGAGCTGTTTCTTGGAGTAACGAACTGTTCCATGACTGTTGGTACAGATAAGTCATTCTGTTATTTCGATTTCTTTGATTTTTTTAAGGACTTTTTTTTTGTGTTTTTCCGAACCAAATGTCACCAACCGTTTCACCAACAGTGAAAAAATGTGAAGCGGGTCAGGTCTATAACGTTTTAGCTTTTCTCTACACATTCATATTTAAAGAGGATACAAATAGTGAAATCGTAGTGTTATAATTTCAGCATATTGGTTTTGTATTTTGGTTTTTTAAGTATTCTGTATCTTCATGGTTGTATTTTTCCTAAATAAAAATACTTTACAAATATTTGCTTTACGTATTTAATATCACAAAATTTGCCTCATTTTGAATTTACTTGCTTACTTACAATGGCACTACTGAACATTTTGCTGAACCTCTTTAATATTAGGTTTGCATGAACAATTTTTGGTAAACAGGCAACCCCTTAAAACATCAGCCTGAGAGCTGGCAAAAACCCTAAAAATGTGTCCTACACATAAATATTCAGTAAATGAGAATATGAGAAGACGAATCATTACTAATTCCAAAACTGAAACTACTAATGCTGTGTTAAGTCATCCAGTATTAAGCCAGGCACCTGATAGAACCCTTGGACTATTTTTCCCTCAATCAGACCACACCACCTGGATACACCTACACTGAAACTCCTCGCCCTGATGGGCGGGGAGGAGGAACTGCAGTTATATACAGAAAGGACATTAAATCACTACCATCTCCCTCCCACACATCCACACATTTGAATTCACTGTTTTTTAACTGTCTGGTTCCACTCCCTTAGTCATTGCTGTCATCTACCGCCCCCCTAAGCCAAACCCCTCCTTCCTCTCTGATTTTACAGATTTCCTTACCCAGCTTTGTGCCATCTCACCTTCCATCCTCCTCCTCGGCGACTTAAACTTCTACATCGACAACTCTGACTCCAAACCTGCAGCGGATTTTCTGGACCTTAACTGCTTCAACATCACCCAACATGTCAATTTCCCCACCCACACCCGCCCCGCGGTCACATCCTGGATCTGGTCTGCACTACTGGTCTCACAATCCCCAAACTCTCCAGTCACAACCTCCATATATCTGACCACCTGGCAATCAGACAGGACATTGACATCCCTCTTCCCATCCCTAAAAACAAACGCACAATCTCATTCCGTAACCTCAAATCCATTTCCTCCTCTGCTTTTTCAGCCTCCCTTTCTACCAAACTGTCAACCTCCCCTCCCCCACCATCTGACAACCCCACTAACCTTGTCATTTACTACAACAACACACTTTCCTCCTGCCTAGATGAACTTACTCCAACAAAATCCAAAACAGTCTCCTTCACTCACACAGCACCCTGGTACACCCCAGAACTCCATAAAATGAAATCCCGCAAGCGCCAGCTTGAGAGACTGCACAAAAAATCAGGTTTAACTGTCCATCTCCAAGCCTACACAGACTACCTCCGATAATATAAAGATGCCCTCAATGCAGCCCGGTCAAACTTCTACTCCAACCTCATACACTCTGGCTCCAACAACCCCAAAGCACTGTTTTCCGCAATCAACAAACTCCTCAAACCCACTGACAATACCACTTAATCTTTTACAGTCAACAAATGCAATACCTTCCTGTCTTTCTTTCAATCTAAAATCGACACTATCTACAGTTCTCTCTCTCCCTTCCAAGCCAAAACAGCTCCCCCACCTGATTCTCCTCCCCCCAGCTCCACTCAGCAACTCTCCCATTTCTCCCCCATTTCTTCAGCTGATCTTCCCAAACTCCTGTCAGACATGAAAACCCCCACTTGCTCCCTAGACCCCATCCCTTCTGCACTCATCAAAGGCTGCCTCCCAATCCTCTCCTCTCATCACAACAATCATCAACTCCTCCCTTACCTCCGGTTCTGTTCCGCAGTCTCTCAAGCTGGCTGCCATCACTCCCATTCTAAAAAAACCTGGTCTCGACCCTGACATAATTTCTAATTTCCGGCCCATCTCCAACCTACCCTTTCTGTCCAAAATCCTTGAACGTACCATAGCTGCCCAACTCAAATCTCACCTCCACTCACTCCACAACAGTCTGTTTGAACCATTTCAGTCTGGTTTCCGCCCACACCCCAGCACAGAAACAGCCCTCCTCAAAGTCACAAACAAAGTCACAGTCACTCCTCCTCTCCTCCGACTCTGGCCACCTCAATATCCTCATCCTCCTGGACCTCACAGCAGCCTTCGACACCATCAGCCACTCCATCCTCCTCTCCCACCTCCAGAACTCACTCCACATCACTGGCTCCGTTCTCTCCTGGCTCAAGTCATACCTCACAAACCGTCAACAATTCATCCACATCAACAACTGCTCCTCCTCCACTGCCCTGCTGTCACAAGGTGTCCCCTCCTGTTCATCCTTTACCTCCTCCCCCTAGGAAACATCATCCGCCTCCACTTCCACTGCTACGCCGATGACATTCAACTTTACATAGCCACCAAATCCATCAACTCCGCAACTCTCTCCACCCTTACCCACTGCCTCACTGAAATAAAAACCTGGATACAACATAATTTTCTCAAACTCAACTGTGACAAATCAGACATTATCATCATCGGTCCAAAAAACATCACCAAATCCACCCAAGATTTCCACCTGACCATAAACACCACAACCCTCTCTCCATCCCCACTCATCTGCAACCTTGGCATTCACTTCGACTCCACCTTGTTCTTTGAACACCACATCAACCAAATAACCCGGACTGCATTTTTTCACCTAAAAAATATCGCACGACTCCGCCCATCTCTGTCCTTCTCCGCTGCTGAAACCCTCATACACGCATTCATCACATCCAGACTGGACTACTGCAATAGCCTCCTCTACGGTACCCCATCCAAAACTCTCAACAAACTCCAATACATCCAAAACTCCGCTGCCCGCCTCCTCACCCGCACCCGCTCCGGAGACCACATCACCCCCGTCCTCCAAAACCTCCACTGGCTCCCCATCCCTCAGTGTATCCAATTCAAAGTCCTCCTCATCACATTCAAAGCCCTCCATAACCTGGCCCCCTCCTACCTCTCTGACCTGCTCCGCCGCCACGCCCCATCCCGCTCCCTCCGCTCCTCTGCTGCCAACCTTCTCTCCCTCCCCTGCAGGACCAAGCTCCAAACCTGGGGTGACAGAGACTTCTCCGTCGCTGCCCCAACCCTCTGGAACTCGCTCCCACAACCCATCCATGACTGCTCTGACCTCCCCACCTTCAAAAACCTGCTCAAAACCCACCTTTTCAGAACTGCTTTTAATGTTTGATATTTGTTTGCTTGTTTTTACTGTTTGTTTATTCTTGTTTTAAACTTTGTACAGCGTCTTTGAGTGTCATAAAAGCGCTTTATAAATCAAATGTATTATTATTATATATATAATGATACAAAGCACATGTTATAATTAAATTACAGCAACAAATTGCACAATATTTAGCAAACGTTCCATAGGTACATTTTGATCTACACTCCTGCCACTAGTGCTTATTGAAAGACAAGACCCAGTTTGATTGTTGACAAAGAAAATCTGATTAATCCTAATTCGGCCCAGAGGCTTCTGGCAACTGTGGGTGTGGGTAATCAAAGGTCGTGATTAATCTAATAATTTACTCAATTACCACCTTACTTGTGAAGATGTGTATTTGGCTTGCTCTTATTTTTCACCCATTTTCTGAGTTACAATGGTGAACTATTGAAAATAATGTGTGTATCCCTAGATCTTCCATGTTTTGCCTCATTATTTGGAGAGCTTGGCCTGTATAGGTCACGTCTTGGTACAATCAGGCCCCAAATAAGACTGTGATCATAGATTTTATTTCCATTATTTACTGCAAAAGACAAGTAGATGGGGCTTTTGTCTGATGTTAAAACCCTTGGGTTAAACCCATAAATTATAATAATAGGTTGGTGGTCCCAACAATAAACTGGATGAGATGCATGTGAAGGGCTCTGGCTACTTGTCCGTTGGTATTGTCAACACACATTCATGCAAAGTATAGGTAGTCTAGTTCGATGGTGTTATCCCCAATGTTCTGCTTAAAGGTTTAGGGCAGAGGTGTATCAACTTTTAATTCCATTGCATTGTGACTGGCAATTAAAAAAATTGAATCTTAACTGTCATCGTCCAAAAGCGAACTACACCTGTTCAACACAGGAGGTCAGTGTTGCCTCGTTAAATAAGCCTCGCTTGATTTCCTCATTCCTTAAATATCACTGCGACCAATCACACCTGGAAATGACCCTTTCATTCCAAAATCTGATATATATAAATTTTTAAATAGAAATTGTATTTGTTCATATACATTGATCACTAGACTGTGGCAAGGATTTGTTCGTCAGTTCTATGATTTGAATACATCTTTATTTATATAGCAGTTTAGTTACAACATTACAATTTTGTGAGCAAAGGAATTACACATGTATAATTTAATATTTGTAGTATATTTCCATACAATGAATAGTTTTGAATCCATAAAAGCCATCATCTTACAAGGGTGTCACCTTCTTTTCAAATGGTTCAGAATTCACACCGGTTGAATTGTATTCTTATTTGGCCAGAACCTGTGTACTATGCCTTCCAAGAAAATCTATCTTCCTAATAGTGGCAAATGTCTTTGTCGGTTTGTCTTGTTGAGTTCATGATGCTGTCTATCCATCTCCTGAAGTGAGGGATCTGGGTGTAAGCATACGTGGCTGGGTTAGCCACGCTCCAGGACACCACTCCATATGCTTTACCATCACAGACCAGTGGACCCCCGGAGTCTCCCTGGAAGAACACATACAATTGTTTATTGCTGTTTTGTTTGTTTTCTTCTTAGTGCCTTCAGTCATTTGAGTTAACATCACCAACCTTAGCAGGCCCGCCCTTTCCCGTAGAGCAATATAGGTGCTCTTTTTCACATTCATGAAGGTTCACTATTGTCACATTGACCTCCATGAGAATGTTGGAGCCATGGTTGACGTTTCTGTCAGAGACACCCCAACCGGCCACCAGACAGTGTTCTGGAAATGTGTCGTTCCCTGGGTCAGGAAGTTTTATTGGCGTCACATGCTCGGAGAACACCACTTTCTTAGCGAGCTATTGGGCAACATGACGAGATGGATTAGCATTATTGTACGCTCGTACTTGCTAGAGGGAACTCAAAGCTATTCTATGCAATAACAGATATTCAGCGGTCATACTGCGAGGAAGGTGGTTTACCTTTAGAAGCATTAAGTCGTTGACATAGGTGTTTTTGTCAAAATCTTTGTGTGGACAATCCTGTTCTACAGCTACAAGTTGTTCACTGGGTTTGAGCACGGAGTTGACTCCCAGTCTGACATAATAGGAACTGAAACAAAGAGGGATTTGATGTCAAGGGAAATATTACATTTTCAAATGATGTTTGACTCATTTAGAGCTTGGGTCTTCTTACTGTACATTGTTGCATGTGTACTTGTAGACTACTGCTGACTACATACTGTCATTGGTCTTTTTTATCCTCATTACACAGTAGGCCCTGGACTAACCTGCTCCGGCAGTGGGCAGCCGTCATCACGAATTTCTCGCTCAGAAGAAAACCATCGCAGTATCTGCGTGGTTGGTTCTTATTGAACCTTTCCAACAGCACCATGTAGGGTCTGCTGAATGGCACAGCCCTATGGCCCCCGTAGATCTGCCCGGAATACACTGGAGTACAGCAATGCAAACAAATAATGATCATCTTAAGTCTCTAACACAAATAATGATGGCTAAACATACAATGGACAACATTATATAAAGACTACAAATAGAGCTGTTTGTTCACTTACTCTTGTGCACTTCAGATGTGCATGCTAATGCAAATGCAAATGTAACAATTACCTAAAAGGAAAGACATGTTACATGTATTGTGTTTACCTTGACTGCAGATACCAAGCATCATCAGTAGAATGCCCAGTTGATATGGGATGCCCATTATGCAGATGACAGGAGTCCTGCGATGCTCCCCACTCACTGTCAGAACTTTCCTGGTTGTTAGCTTTATAAAGCGTTCGAACAGGAAGCAGGAAGTGATAATTTACTAGTTCAGGGAGTAAAATGTGTTACGCAAGTGACTGTATACTGACAAAGGGTAAGGCTAGGGTCATAGATACAGCATGAGCAATAAGCTCAATTCAGTACTCTGTGCATTGCAAAAACACACATTTTTTCTTTATCATTGTTTACATCTAGGATACAGTACCCATTACTTAAGCTGTAATCGTGAGTCAAGCGCGCTGTGTCTTATTATCCTCATGAATGATATTATCCCATAAACAGCCACGTCTGAAGTGTGTGACCCAAAGTTGACTTGTAATTGAGGGTGCTGGTGCATCAGTTAGCATAAATCAGACCTGTCCAGAGATCCCGGGTGCACATATATCTGTCATAATTTACCCGCCACTGTCCCTGATGTGGTCAAGGAAAACAGCCCATACAAATCTCTCATTCTGTCCCCCGTTCAAATGGGAACCGTTCAGAAAGCCTCTACGTCTGCCATGCGGCCCCCAGAGGTATCATTAGTTTGAAGTTATGGGAGAGTGAATCAAAATAAGATTTGTCTGAAATTAGGGTCCAGTGAACCCTGTGATATGTGACCTGAGCATGCTATGAGGTACAAGGAAGGAAGTGCCCCCTGGGAAGAAAACAAGGGGATCAATCAAGTTGATACAGAATCAAATCTGGATTATTGCCACCATTCATCCAGAGTTCAAATGTAAACGTTTTATTATTTTAAAGATTACAAATGACAATTTATATGTTGTTTCCTGTACTCTTAACACTTGAGGGTTTAGAAGAGGCCGAGTATTACTATTAGGTAAAGAACCAATGGCATTTGGATCATAGTAATAATTAATACATTTTAAAATGAAAGGCAAGAACTACAATCTGTAATGTTTCTCCTTATTTACATTGGAAATCAATCAGCGGCAGAATATAGTCTGTTATTCTGCATCAAGCAGGGCTGTTGGTGCCTGCCGCTGTGGTGAGAACTACACAGAATTCAGCGTTCATTTGCTGCAATATTATTGTACATGTATTATACGTTTTCTGTTGTCTAATGTTATGTTTGTTCACTGCATGTTTTCCACAGGCGCCTGTAATGAACGGGTGCTGTGTTAACAGACTGCCATTTGATGCGTCGGTCTGATTAACACCAACTGACCCTCATTCTCCTCCAGGTTCAAGCCCAAGATCACCAGATTGGATATTAGACTCAGTAGCAAACATTAGCAGTAAGAATGTGGTAAAGGTTAGGGTTAGGGTAAAGTTTGTATACCTATTTTTCTTGTCTTAAAGTGTATGCTACCCTTTCTGGAATGCAACTACATTGAGCACATAACAAAGGTATGTCTACTACCAGCCATCCTGAGTCTAGACTGAAATATGTCCTTCTCATGCCTGAGCCCCAGACCGTTGGGCTAATGGTTTTGAACAGCGACTTTTGCAAGCCGTCGAAGGGGAAACTGGAGGCGGATAGAAAGAGGGAATAGACTTTGGAAACGGGCTCTTGGAGCCGAGAGCCGTAATGGGATTCGCAGGAGGAGGCCAAGGGGAGCTAGACAGAGAGGGGGCCCGGCAGGAGAGGGTCTTTCCCGCCAGCCCGTGAGCTTCATAGGGACCGCGGGGGTTGAGGACACAGGCCGCTTTAGCCATCGGACACAGTGGTAAGAGCAAGAGGGAAAGTCCTGAGGGCCATGAAAGGAACATCAATCACGACAAATTACATGTTTATTGAAAAGAAAAGGAAAGGGCCACAATTAAAGGGATGACGGTGAAGCTGGCATTCATTGAACACTGGGAGTCTTGGTGTGCCACATTATATATTGGACAAGCTTGGCAGAATGGGAATCCAAAAATGAAGCACAGAGGTGCGTTGGCCCAAAGCCACACAATGTGTTAATGTCTGTGTTTTAACAAGTATGCCTGTGTTTCTCTCCTTCTATCCCCTGTTTGTGTGGTTTCCAATAAACAGACTCAGAGTAACTCCAGAAGACCTAATCTTGCCGTTGATCTTGACCTTTTGAATTTGTCTAAGTTGTTCTGTCTTGTTAACTGAATTCAAAACCAAGGCATCAACCAAAGCACAAGAAACACAGCCAGTTTCAGCCTTCAGCCTTCATTGAGCAACGCTGCAGTAGCAGTAGTTTCACATTCCCCCTTCACACTGTCATCGCCGCGTGGGAGTAGATTTGTTACGGAGATGTTCGGAGGACGAAACGATGGTCTTTTTCACGCCTCGTCTTTTCCTGTCAAGCTCTTGGCAGTGCAGATAAAGGCTCACAAAACTGTAGAGGATGTCATTTTTTTACCACTTTATAGAATGTGCATGACTGTTCCCAAAAACTCTCTTCTTCATTCAATCCCAAAATCACATATGCCAGAGTCAACACTAGCCAAAGTACCTTCAGTTTTATTAAGGATTTGACCTTTTGTGACCTTTAACGTAAATTCAATTTTGTTTGTTGACAGTCTTAACCCGCTATCATAGATTTAAAGAGGGTCCAAGGACACTCTGGTAAAAGCTGCTTTGCAGACAGCTGTTTGTAAATCATCATGCTCTTTTCATATCTTACATTATTGACTTAAAGGCAATGCTATAGTAATGTTGTATTAAGTTATAGACTCTTTAATTTGAATGTGCAAACATAAAACGTTGGCACTGACAGTGAATCACCTGTTTTAAGAGTTTCTGATGCAAGGCTTCAGTCTGAGTAAAACCTTTTCTTTTTCTTGGACTAATCTATCATCGACGCTGCTCATTATTATCTACAACTTGGAAGATGTGGCCTGGTGATGGAAATGAAAAACGTGTGCAAACTGAGTTTATCTGATTGTCTTGTAAGTTTCACAAGTTGAGCACTTCCCTCACGAGAGGAGTCTCACACAGAAACAAACGTCCATCAATGTCACTTTGGTTACAACCAAGGCAACCACACAGAGAACACGTCCCCTTTGACAGAAAGGGCATCTAACTCATATTCAGGGAATTTCCATTCATGAGAGGCCGAGTTAAATGCAGGACCACACAGAAACATGTTACGTCTGGCCGTGAAGAGTTAAGAGGAATGCCACAGTATAACAGTCACGCTGTTTCTCAGTGTTTATCTCGATGACTGAACTGCCTGGTGCGCCGACAGGCTTATGCACACACAGCAGGATGAAATTAACGTCAGTGGCTGTCAGTTCAAGAGCATCTCCAACTGCGATAAAGAGGTGGCCTCCAGATGCCTGCCTGCCTGCCACACCCTGACTGTCACCCCAGAAAGATGGCTGCACTCGGCACGTTGTCATGGTAACGCCCAGTGGTTGCCAAGGCCCTGAGATGGTATCGCTTGACGGACGGCAGCCTCATACAGCCACTTCTCAGTCTAAATAAATGAGAGTTCATGCTGAAGTTCGCTGTCTTATTATCACAGCTGGAAATGTCCCGGCTCTGCTCAGGTAGTGCTGTGTCTTAAAAGACGTTGCACAGCGGACGGGGTGGAACGGGGCACCTGCAATTGCAATAAATGGTCTATCTCCAAGTCAAGCTGTTGCATGTTTTTGTTGAATTCATTTGAGTTTTTGTACTTAAGAAAACGTTCATCAATTTCAGTAATAACACAGTGAAAGGAAATATGCCTTTCGTTTTAAGTATAATTGTGTTTATGGACAGAAAGTAGTTCAGATCGGTATAGTCTGTTCGGCCAGGTTCTTTGTGGATGTGCCAATTTCAGTAGGCCTAAGCAATAAGAAATATAAAACATGCCTTTATAATAACTTGATTTATCCTACACGAGCCTTTTTGATGATCAGTATAAATGAAGCATAATTTAGAGGTAGATTTTTGGAAGATCTTGTATGTTTTGCTTTGCAAATGTTTTTTTAACATACAAGGTATTATATTCTTGGAAATCAATTAAAAGAAAGCATGCCAAATGCACATCTAGTTTGTGTACCTATTGAGACTGTGCAGAAGGGTTTGTGTGCGGTGTGCATCCTTCAGAGTGAGCCGTTCCACGGCATTCAAGACAGCTAGTTTCTCTTAGATGGAGTGACTATTCCACAAAAGACTTTTGATGTAAATCTTGGCCTCTCATCTGACAGCCTAGCCAGGCTTACCAAAGTTAAGAGAGCGCTCCTAACTGGAACCACATCCATTATTTGCACTGTATAATTCAAAACCATTGGCAGGACAAGACTGAGAAAGGACTTTAGTGAGACTGCTGAAGGAATGTGGGGACTTTTGTATTTTTCTCATTTTTTTTTTTACATGAGCATTTCTTAAGTAAGAATTGTGATTATTAAATTAACGTTAGCACCACCACAACAGCACAGGAAGTCATAGGTGCAGTGACACTGTTTATATTTTAAGAAATAAGCATTGACTAAGGCTATACAAAGGCCATTAAGGAACTTTCCTCTTGGAATTAATAATGCTGACTAGCAAATCCTTTCAACTGGATCTCTTATCTCCTTCCTCTATGTGGAAACATGCTCCCCCATAAGGTCATATTTTGCTGATTTCCATTTCATAAAACGCTTCATGGACTCTAAACAGATGCTTCCTGAGGAGCGAAGACCACGAGGAAACTATATCAGTGGCACGTTGACAATTTCAACATGGCAGGTCAGACTGATTGAATGATCAGTATTCCCTCCCTACGTAAAGCCCTCAGTCATCAACCCTTTACAAATTAATACCTGACTCAGATTCAGCGACTGGGCAGACAATAAGCAAGCTTAACAAAGAAAAATATGGCCACTGTCTGCCAAAAAAATGGAACTCATTCTAAAGATTCTGACATGCCATGCCACAGAAGAGAGGGGTGATTCATTCATTCTGCGCGTTGAAGGACATAAATAATGTCAGCTTTGTGGATGTTCTGGTTTTCAGCTCAAACCATTTTGATGTTGTCCATGTGTGTGTTGGAGATGAGATAAGGGGCCAAGCGTCCTAGTTCCCAAACTTTGCAACACCATTTGTCTGCTTCTTGTTTCATGTTATTCAAACCCAAATTGAACAGATTCCTCATCGTTATTGTGGTTCGTGTTGGAGGGCTCTTTTAGACCTTTACTTCACTCTTACATCCAACGATGCATAAACCCAAACACACACACACAAATACACACACACATACACGCACACACGTACGCACGCACGCACGCACGCACGCACACACGCACGCACACACACACACACACACACACACACACAGACCAGAAATAGAATCTCTTGATGCTGAGGATACAGAGCCCTTGGGAGCCATGGGATACGGGCCCATTGTGGATACTCCTCCTCTTTCTGTCTCTGCACGAATCCCTTGTTCTGACCACAGACATGGGTCTTGGAAGGGTAAAGTGGCGGCCAAGCCGAATGGAAAGGAAAACAGACCTTTCAAGAGGTTTTGTGCAGGTTTTCGTAACGAGCCCTCAGTAAACGGGTAAATTAGACTCCAATATATCAGACATTTCAGCCAGGGCAAAATAAGGGTTGGTAATAATGAATGGGAAGAAACATAAACCGATACGTCTATTTGGACATGTGGGCCCAGGGTGAGATGAGGGGGCTGATAGCACATCCAGATGTGGTGGCCAATCTAGTCTGGACAAATGTCCCATTGGATCATGGGTTTCACCACAGAGGCTGGTCACCCTTATTGGAGCAGATGGAGGACAGGTCATTGACTTGGACAGGTTGCTGTTGCCCACTGCAGTGTGAAGAGCAGGCAAGACAGACAGCCTCTTAAAGTGATCCATTCGGCCTTGACAAGTCATATATTTTCACTGCCTGCGACACTTTGGGGGATGGCAATTCAATGTGGTGGGGGAATGAGTGTCGCTATTTTTCACGTTGCTGCCAGAGCTGTCTTGATAGATGCTCCCCAACTCAAGCAAATGAAATTATATATATTCCACCTTTCTTAATACTGGTTTGGGTGTGTGGCAGGGTGTGTGTGTGTGTGTGTGTGTGTGTACTTGCTGATGAGACATGATGCACTAGGTCAAAGTTCTGCTGTCAGTTCCTCTCAACATGTTTACCCCCATCACTCCTCAGCATTGTGCAATACGCACATTTTGTTTTTACTACAATGATGTTTTTCACTATAGTTATGAAATGGAGTCAACATCTCACATCTGCATTTTCATGCAGTCGTTCACCTTGAAATGGATGGTGCCAGAAGACGGGATGGGAACTCCATAAGCAGAGAGTGGTATTCACGGTATTTGGCTGTGACTTAACAGAAAAAAACTGGTATTTGGATTTGAAGTGGCCAGAGAACAGAGGAGAAAGGGAATATGGGGCGCAAAAAGGCTGTGTATCTTTAGAAAGGCCTTGCCTCGGGGTGGGAGATCTGGGGTGCAGAAGCAGCAGACAGTCTGTCTTGGTCGTTATTGGCTTTGTGGAACATGGATAAAACAGATGCGGAGTTGCGACTGAAGAAAAGAGCAAAGATACGGGGGCTGTGTGCGAGTGCGTGTGTTCGTTTTGTTGTGATCGTGAGAACACTCCGTGGCTCACTTCCTCCCCTGATGCCCAACGAGAACCTCTCGGAACCACCAAATGGGTTCCCAGCAGAGTGTGATTAAACGCATGAGGTCCGTATCATATGTAGCTGCATCCCCCTGACCTTACTCTCTACTGATCCTCAGATCAGTCAGCTGAGGTTGACCCCCGCGATCAGTCATAGCTGTTTGCTCACTCGTTGACTCGGGGGCCCGAGGCCGCGTTTCACATCTGAACCAGTCCGCCGCTCTCTTTGTTTTTGTAGGGGAAATGGAGTGGGTTGATGGGAGCTGTTTCCGTGCCTTTCATAATGACCACTATCTTTCACTACCACACCTGCTGCTCGCTGTTCACTGACTCTACACAGGGTGAACCAGAGGAATAGGAGGATGAAGGTACACAGGAAATGAGAGAAAAGAGGCAGTGCTGACTAAAAATGTAATAATAAAATAAAAATAATAAAAAGGAAAGGAGATACTTTATGAAAATACGTTGTAAAACTGTTGTTTTTCAGTTTTCTCATTACAAATAATGTTCTAACGCTCTGGAGGGGATTGGTTAACCTATCAAACAATTGGGTTTAACAAGCAATTCAGAATTTCCTCCTACTGTTGCTGATTGTTTGTTTTGTCAGTTTTAATATAGGGTTGTTTGATAGATGTTTGTTTGTGTGATTGAAATAAAAATGAAACCGTAATAATAATATTTTCATTTTCATGACGGGAAATCAATTTGCGTGGAAGGGAGGAGGCCCCTTGAGAACTCTATGGCTGCCAGGTAAATCTCTCTCCTTCCATTTCCCTCCTCTCATCCGTCTTTTATTCACTGTCTCTCTGAACCTACTTTTAGTCTCAAAATAAATCCCATGTTTAAACATTTCCCCCCAAAAAATGAATCTCCAGTAAGTAGCAGGTTGTCCGAGCCCCATTCAGCACAAAATGGGAGGGTATTATTTTGAGAAAGAGGAAATAGATGTAGTTAGGACGATTTGTGGAAGCTGTAGGCCTAACAGATGACGAAATATGGTGTTAAGTCTTTTTGGTCAGAAAGACCAGTGTAAACAAAAGCCCTTGCATTCAGTTTCCTGCGCATGTTAGTCATGGCCGCTGTGGTGGAGCCCTACAATACGCTTTTAAAAACATAACTGTAAAAGTAAAGAACCAGTGGAGAATCCAATACTTTTTTAATGTCCACTTTCTAGGAAACGTTCCGGCTCAAATAAACCCAGGAATAGAATGTGGTCCACTAGCGGGGGGGGGGGGGGGGGTACTACAGGTCCTGGTAGTGTGGGAAACAATCAAGAAATAGCCAGCACAAGCTGAGGTAGGTGGCAAGGTGGGGTGGAAGTCCAGATCTGGTCTAACTGAGCGCACAACTGGCCGACGGGGGAGGGGGCCGGGGGGGGGGGGGGGGGGGGGGGGGGGGGGGTGTAATACCTCTGATGAGAACACTGTCAGAAGTGAGGGATGGGATCCGGAGAGAAAGCAAACGAGGGAACGCTTTGGAAGATGGCAGGAGCGGAATGCAAAACGTCCACTCTGTGACGTCACACCCCTGATGCTGACTGCATCAGCTCCCAGTCTGGATGATGGATTTGCAGGGTGAGGGTCATGAAGGTAGAGACTTGATACCACCATAACCATCACCACAAAGAGAGGTACAGAAATCCACTGCTGCTTGCAATACAAGGAGCGAAATGTCACATTTAGGGAGAGGGTCAGTAAAAACTGAACACGGGTAGGTTTTGCTCTTTTCTGGCCGTCTGGTAGGTGCTTCCAAATTCACTGAGGTAATGATTTTTTAATTCATCACAGCATCATCCGTGATAACACTGCCTCTCAGCAGTTTGGTGATTTACTGCCTAATGGAAAAACATTCCTCCTCAAACTCAGACAACTGCTGTGTTGAGACTATTAGCCTGTTTATGTTAGCTCACTGCTGTCTTCTCGTTAGAAGTGATTCAACTTGGTTTGATTTACTCAAATTCTTTTGCTTGTCAGGAAAACAAGGGAGAACAGTTTGCCCTCTGTTGTTGTATCTTAACATTTGTAACCAACAGTTATTGCATGTATTACAACATTACGATTTCATTCCAAAACCATTTTTTGCGCCTTTTTTATTTTGTTGTTTTAGTTGTGAAAGTGAAAAGGGAAAGTGCGTAACATAATATCAACATTTGCAAAAGAGTTGTTTCATTGTTTGGTCCTTTCTTCTTATTCATCCTTTCACCCTCTTTCCAAAAGACAAAGGACAAACAAAGAGAGTGGGAGCCGTATGAAGTGCCAGGGCAGCTGTAAAAGCTGTCTTTGATTCATCCTGAGCCACCAGAACATTATAGAGTTGGGAAACAGAGTAGAGGCTCTGGATGATGAGAGCCTGGAGGTGTCAGTCCCTGCCTGGACCAGTGGGCCTACCCTGGGCTGCTGGCCATGAGAGTAGGCCCGGGACTCCGGAGCCTCCAGACATCTGACTGGAAAGCTGCTCTGCACCTCATCAGCGTTCCACAGAGGCCAGAAAGCTTTTTAGGCGGCCCTTGCAAGACTGTCAGAATGGAGAAGTGGAATCCTGGGACAATGAGCAGATCTCAGCCACCTTGCCTCTGCCCTGACCTATGTCCACAGGTGCTGTGTGTGTGTGTGTGTGTGTGTGTGTGTGTGTGTGTGTGTGTGTGTGTGTGTGTGTGTGTGTGTGTGTGTGTGTGTGTGTGTGTGTGTGAAAACATCTATTAGGATAAATCATTCTAATTCTAATGTGGATGGCGATTATCTGGCTGTGCTTCAGTGTCTGATTGAATTCTCAGAAGCGCTATCAAAAAACACTTCCTTGACAAACCAGGATGTGGGGCAGCTGAGTCATTGCTCACAACATTTAGCATGGATCTTGCAGATAAAGTTATAGTGTAGGCTACATTTCCCATGTGTTTTAGTCCTTTTGGTCGAACAGCATGTGAGACAACATTGGGGGCGATGTCCACTGCAGACTCAAGCAGGGCTAGTTGAAAAACACTTTTCTGGCTCTACCTCACCACACACAAAATGTTACCTTGCTGCATACAAATCTGCTTTTTCGACAAGTTAATCATTTGTAATTTGGGATGATGTCCTTGTTCGGGCTGACCTTGCTTAACCGAGCAATGGAAGTAAAGATGGAATGAGGTAGACATGCCCACAACATTCAGTGATTTCAACAAAAAAAATTTAAACACTGTGATAATGGGCTGGTGCTATCTGACCAAATTAAAACATTATCAGTAATGAAATGTTGTATGTCACATGCACAGTATATCATTATTATTATTCTCATTATTATTATTATTATTATTATTATTATTATTATTGTTGTTATTGTTATTATTTTTATTATTATTATTATTATTATTATTATTATTATTATTAATAATAATAATACTAATAATAATTATAATAATAATAATAATAATAATAACAATAATAATAATGATTATGATGATAATAATAATAATTATAATAATAAACCAGGTAGTCACATTGAGAAAATCTAATCTATTTTTCAAGAGAGACCAGGCTAAGAGAGCAGCAGCAGCAGAACAAAAACATTTAATTACGACAGATAACAGAAATTCAGACTACAAGGCATTCACAATTTAAAATCGATATTTCTTCCAGTCCTTTTATAATATCCTTGAATGTTCCCAGAGGGACCCAATCCTGCAATCTACGATTGTGTTCTAGTCTATCTGTATGTTGTAAATAGTCCGACTACATGCTGGGCTTCTCTCCGCGTATCCTTTGTGTCTGAAAACTCACTTTTCCAGATGGAGGATTGACTTACTGGCCTGAAGGCCACAAAGACTCCCACTCTCACAGAGCCGTCTGACGCAGCACTGTGAAGTGGTCAGGGGATGCATTGCTCGACGGGTCCGTAGTCTGCATGGACTCCTTTGAGGTGATGTCCCCCTGGACAGCTCTGGGATCAGCTTACTGTTCCTTAATCATCACCCCAACTATCAGTGGCAAAAGTCCAAAGCTGATCTGACTACACGTAGAGCCCCGATGGAGGTCCATGTCTTGCCGTGCCTTCTTATTCTCCCAAGTCCTATGGAAACTGGAGACTTTGTGAGAGCTGCTGATGCTGTAATGTGGTTCAGGCCAGGCGAATGGTTCCTGTCAGTTTCTCGACTCACATGAGGTATGATGGCACGGATCCTTAGAATTAACTGGGGGAAAAACTTCCTCATGTAAGCTGCCCTACCTTAATTTATGGACAGTCCATGTGTTTTTTGAGGAAAAGTTTGTTTTGACATCTGTCTGAGGGGAGAAACCCAGATTCTGGCAAAGGGGACTTTCTGGCAGAACTTTTTCCTTTTCGACTGAAGGATAAAGTCAATGTTGAGGGTTTTAATGCACTCTCAACCTGAATATAATGTGAACTGTTGCGCACGTCATGTCATACTAGTAGATTATCCACCTTGCAGACCGACAAACAGACAGATAGGCCAACAGACTGACAGACCGACAAACAGATAGACAAAAAAATTGCTGACCGGACCGACAGACTGATGGGACAGAGCTGACGGAGGCCAGACCATGTTTATGGGCCCTGCTGTGTGATACATGGAGGTTACGCGGGAGTGGCTGCTGTGGGCAGGAAGCTCCTATATGTTATGTTCCTCAGGAGAAGCGGTGCGTAGGAGAAACGCGGGGCTAGTTAGCTAGTTAGACAGCCTGCAGCGGCTGCAGCAGTAATGGCTTACCTCTGCAGCGGCAGACTGGAGTGGCCAGAAAACTCCTCGGGGGCCCCCTCTGGTTGTCCGTTGCTTCCCATTTCACACTGGGCTTTGTGCCTCCTCGCTGCCCAGTCTCCCTCTCTCTGTGTCTCCCTCCTTCCCTCTCCCCCGCTCTGCCTAATTGAATATTGATAGGAGGACGGATGGCACAGCCCCCCTCCCATCTCATTTTGTGGACAGAGCACACTTTTAGATCTGTGTGGTGTAAAGAGGCAGCCGAGGGACAGGGAGGCGAGATGCATGTTATTTATGAATTAGGAGGGGAAGGTCGCATTTCAGTGACTTCTGGCACGTGCTGCGAGGTAGAAGAGACATTCTCTACAAGTGTGTTTGGGGCTTCACGTTATAAAGTCCTCTGAATGTGAAAAAAGCCGGGCGGCTACTCAATTGATTACGCTTTTCCACTGGCCTTTGCCATTTGAGCCATATTCAATAATCCAGCCACGAAATGTGTTGACAGATAACGAATAAATCCATGTGTTGGTTACAATGCCTCGCATAATGAATAAATCCATGTGTTGGTTACAATGCCTCGCATAATGCGCGTGGCAGATCATTACTCCTTTACTTCCCATAGTAATATAACACGTGGAAACATAAACCGTATGCCAAGCCATCAATCCATCAACACAGACAAAACCCTGACCACCCGGGTCCCTGTCCTACAGTTGTAGTCGATTAACTCCTCTCCCCTCACTCCTCGGCTGCCTCCCAGTGCAGTGGGCCAGGGAAACAGACAGAGGCTTGGAGAAGGAGCCGTATCGTGCCTGGATGTGATCAGGAACAACGGGGCCGAGAGGCAGGAATGCAACCGGTCTCCGATGGCTCCTGCAGACCTGCAAAGGAGACGGAGAGCGGAAACGGGGGAATCCAGTCTAGATACCTTCGGCACAATGAGTGACTGTGGACCCTTTCCAAGGTGGGCTAAACACCATGAGCCAGTAAAACAGATGAGCAGTTTGTGGTCACCCATGCTGGATGTGAATTAAGACTTCTTCAGATATGAAGACAAAGGTGAGACCTGCCTTATCCTGCATGACAGTGGATCTCTTGGCAGAGGGGGTCAAAAGTGCCACCTATGTGACATCAGCCATCTTATTCATATGCAAGGTGAAGACACAAAACTATAAATGCAGATCGTACTTACATTTCAGCATTTCAAACTTTTTCATGAGAGAAAAATATTGATTGCAAGGCAGTCTGCTTCGGAGAGAGCGATGTTGAATGGTTTGCAAGTTTGATGGAAGACATGTCTCTGGAGTAGAGATAAGAGATTGAGCGACTGTGTGTGTGTGTGTTTTGTGTGTGTGTGTGGGTGTGAATGTGAACTCACAGCCCTGTCATCGATTGATAAGCACACCATGGGCCTTCTGGATGGCTCTTCATAATTATGGAGTTATGAAAATGAACGCCGAAGGCACATGGATCAGGTTGCCACCTATAGAAGGAAAAATAACAGCCTGAGCTGAGGGCCAACAATCTCAGCACGGACTGCGGTTGAACCCTAATCACTGCCTTCTCACAGGACCTGGTGTGGAGCAGACCCCTTGCTGGAAGAGTTCAATGCCGGTTTCAGTTTCCTGTTGAAACCCCACGGCGTCGAGGTAGTTTCGAACCGAGCCGGGGAGTGACAAAGCAGGTCGATGGATATCTCCATAACTCTGGCCTTCGGTCGGCACTTGAACTTCCCACTGTCTAAACACTTACACGACACTCAACCCGTTGGGTGGTTTTAGATCATAATCACCTAACCTGCTGAGCCCCGGGGCACATGAATAATAACAGAAGGCATAAAAACCATAAAAGACGGGAGCAAGGAAACGGTATTTATGGATGGCCTAGGGCAGGTTTGTAGCTGTGTGAGCTTTTAGCCGCTGCTTTAGCTGAGGTAATGGAAACCATATTTGCTCGGGAACCATCCCTCTAACATCCTGGGTTGGCCAGTGAGTTAGGAGACTTTTGAGAGGGGTGGCTGGGACAAGGGCCGTGTTTTTTGGGGAACAAGAGGAGGCTAATGATGGATGAGCTGGACATCGCTGGAAGCCAAATATCTGGTCCAAGCGATGATTTTGGTGACAATTTCAAAACAACGACCAGTTGCAGGGGGGATTTTTCACTTAATTTATGGCCAATGCGACGCTCTCAATTTGGACTCACTCTCATTTGCCTGCTGTAGTTTCAATTGTTCTATCTGTCCACGCTCTGGCCGTTGTTATTCTGAACCTTTCGGTATTCATCATTTTAAATTTGGTCTTTCCACTCTGTCTCTGTCTCTCTCTCGCTCTCTCTCTCTCTCTCCCTCTCTCTCTCTCTCTCTCTCTCTCTCTCTCTCTCTCTCTCTCTCTCTCTCTCTCTCTCTCTCTCTCTCTCTCTCTCTCTCTCTCTCTCTCTCAGTGTGAAAAGAGAGAATGTTTGGAGCCTAACTCATTGTGAGTCAGTCACCGTCTGGGCCTTTACATTTTCCCTCATGACAGGACATCTTGCCAGGACGGAGCTGTGCACTGCTGCCTGTCGTGGTGTCAATGCCACCTCTAACGTCTGCCGATTTTAAACAGCAAGCATTCGGGGTGACAGAGAACCACAGCAATGTTCTTTGACTGGTTTCATAATTACAGAGCCCTGTTTCTCTGTACATCTAGCTGTGAGCATAACATTAAACAGAGGACTAGGTTGTTGAAAACAGTTTGAACAATTTTTTTAAAATTTGCCTATAGTTCCAATCTCCGTCAATTAGATAATGACTTGATATCAGGTAACAGGTAATAACACGTTTTTAAGGGAATTCTTTGCCTCTGGTTTTTTATGTTTGTTTTTTTTCAGTCAATGTACCTGGAAAAAGTGCATTCCTTTAGGTTATTTAATTGTTATATTATTATTTAAAATGATAGTAATTTAGCACTGGAAGAAAGGTAAAACCTTTGTGAGGATTAAATCTTTTTGAAGGTGAAATGCTTTTGAAATAATGGCTCTATAAAAACCCAGTGGCCAACATAAACTCTTTCAGTCGTATCTCTAACTATTAGGGTTTAGATTTAAAAACCTTAATTGTTCTAATTTTTCCAAATATTTTATGAAGAGTAATAATATTTATGTATACCCAGATGTTCATGTATAATTTGTAAATGTAACTGTCTCTCTGTCTATAACTAGAACAGTAACCTGTCTGTTATAAAAGAAGCCTGTGTGACTCTAAGCTCATTGGAAGTCGTTAGGCTCACAGACATGATGCTCATACCAACCTAAAGGCCCTCTTTTTCTTCCACTGAGGTCTAAATGTGTAATACTCTGACAGACAGCAGTAGTACTTAGTCTTCCTGGTCACAGCACGTGCTCACAGCAGTGGGCCATGCAACCAGAGTCTAGCAGTCTAAGTATAGCTGGATGCCTGAATCTGAACAAGGGGCCTGTGTTGCATTTCTCTACTCGCGTCACGTATAGACTATTCTGTATACTGCCAACAACATTATGACTAATTGTATAATGAAAATGGAAGGAACGTGGATAGAAGCTGAAAGAACACAGGTCAGCATAGGAAAGCACGTTTTGAAAGTGTGTCAAATTTGCGGTTGTTTCAATCTGCCTCGATTTACCAATGGAAAACAATCTTTTTCTTTGATCATAAATCATGAACACACAAGCTGTCAACAGGAGGATACTTGTCGGGGCTCTGAGAAAAGATGGTACTTCTTCCGATTATTATAATAATTTTCAATTATGTTATAATATTTGTTAGAAGTATTCTCTTCACGATTAACCAATGTTACTAGTAAGTTTTACACACAATAAACTCCAGAATGAACATTGTTTTCGTTTTCAGCAATACATTTTTATTGTTATCATTTATGTATGAATAATTAATATTAATATTATTCACATTATAGAGCAACTCATTCATTATCCACAACAAATAAGAAAAGAAAGAAAGAAAGAAAGAAAGAAAGAAAGAAAGAAAGAAAGAAAGAATTAATCAATAAATCAAGATTAGTCATTTCAATTGCATTACATAAGCATCTATAACATCTACATCTATCACTGCACATTGTTCAAGGAAAATAGGAAACAGACTACACTAATAATTCCAATTCCATTTCTGTTGCAAAAATAATGAATCATAAGCATATTATACATAATTTTTGTTTCCCCGAATAGTATTGCAATAATCTACAATTGCCAAACAGCCAAACTTGGTACAAATGTTAAATAAACAGCAGAATGGGCATTCATGTAAATTGATGCTGATGCAACCCAAATGGAAAAGTCTGGTAAAAAAATAAATCTGAATATGTCCGAAATGTTATGTAGATGCTTAATAAGTCCAGTATTAGATCAGAATGATATGTGAGGTGGCTAATTTGCAATATGAAAATGGACGGTGCATTTAGAAAATAATCAGGATTTAAAATAAATTATTTTTGGTCTAGAGTGCGGAAGGCATAAGGACGTGGAGTGAGTGTCTTGTCTGTGTGTTGTAATGGTCGGGCTGGGAGGTAGCAGGAAACACCATTAAAATGACGCGCAGGACAGGCTAGCGTAGTAGCTCACATTTTAGGTCTAAAACTATTTTTGAAAGGAAAACAGTGCCTTACGATGGATAGCCAATTTGGTGCAGAGCGAACTCTATAACGAGTTATACTGGTACTGCATCCTTCGCCCATATTCTGCTCTATGAATGGCGTCGTCTGTTCAGGAGAATGAAACGGGAAGTGTGGGTACCGCTGCATGGAGGCTCATTGGCGCAGCCTCGGAGCTTTCCAAGAAGCAATGCCGTCTGATGTACTCATCCCTCGGCGGCAAATCTGACGTTTGTCTGTTCCATGTGAAAGGGGAATTCTTTGCTATGGATGCTCGCTGCTCGCACCGCGGTAAATAGAATAGAATAACCTAGCCAATCACAGCCAATACGCTTTGATTAACAAAAGATTTAGTCTTCAAATCTATTGAAATACATATTTTACTGTTCTAAAATACAAAGCGCTCAGAAGACTAGATAAAGCTTAAAAAACGAAAAAGTATGTTCGAAATATCATTGACCCATAGATTTTGAAAATGAGAAGTTGTGACTAATTCTTTGGCAAGACAATAAGGCCTATCAGAAGCTTGTTGAGTGCATCTGGGCAAACAAAATCACCCATGTCATGTCCTCAATGGGTTGTTGTCTGTGTTCCACCTGGCTCTAATCTGGTAACTATTTGATGGTGCTACTCTGTGGTCTGCACCACGTCATCAAGCGTTCAGACCACATATCCATGCTGTTTCAATTTATATGTATATTCTCCTTTTTTCTGTCAGGGGGTCCGCTGTGTCAGGGAGACATTGAGGAGACTAACGGGGTCTTGCAGGTCTTCTGCCCCTGGCATGACTATGACTTCAACCTTAGGACAGGCAGTTCAGGGTCTGGTTTACAGGTAGGCTCTGTCAGATGTAACATTATCTTCCTGCTAGTCTGTTTGAACAAAGTTATGTTTACTTTAATCTCTTCTTTTCCTCTGCTATTCAATGTTTGGACTGGCATGGTTTCTACACGATCTTCAGACAGTGATAGAACTGTGTAGTTGTTTTTATACAATTGTTTAAAATGTGATTTGTTTTCATGAACAATTGAGCATAGAACAGGGATTCATATCAAGCCACGAGACTGTTTCGACACAGTTGCAGCTCGTAACCAAGGTGTCCCGCTCTATTTCCCCAGCTGTCACGTATTTCCTTTGTGTTTTGTGTTTTTCTCCGTTTCAGCAACAAGTGTACGAAGTGAAGCTGGAGAACGGCAGCGTGTTTGTGAAACATGCTAGTCTTCTCTCCATAGAACCTTTCCCTGTGGACAAAAAGAGCTGAGCGCCTGTCTCCACCCTGAAGCTTTGGCGGCCCTAGCCCCAGAGACCTTCCCATGGCCCACATGCCTCCATCAACCTACCGTGGCTACTGGCTATGTTTAAGATTTATACCTCATGCTGAAGTCATCTGAGACATTCCTGGCCTTATCTACGATCCTCACAGACTTTTTCCACTTGGTTCTGGCTGTGTTGTGAACGTATGTTATTATCAAGAGGATTGTCTGAAGAGGATATGACATCAAGTTCTTTTATTTCTACTGAGACACTGGGCACAGAGCCATCGCTGGCAGGGACACAGACGAGAGGGTTGAACCTCCTGCTGCTGATCTCGATAAGCCATCATGCATTCAGCAAACACTTTTGTCCAGCCACTCATCAGTCTCACGTACGTTTTCTTTTCAACCTGCGCCGAATTGCGGAACCAGGCGGTAAAATTATCCAGGGATTTTGTTTGAGATTTATCTATTGTAATTTCAGATTATTTCCCCCGATATTTAAATATGAGACTTGCTTTTGGACTGGAGCTGTGGAATGTTTTGATTTTAAATGCAAAAATAACATTCACACATTTCACACCTTTGTAAGGCATTACTGAATGATGGAAAAAGAACACTTTTGGAATACACTGCTATAGTGCTTTGAGGTCCAAAGTTAAGTCACATATTAGTGGCCTGGAATGCCCGACTGGTGCCTGTTTTGGGTGATGTTGCCAAGTCCACAGAATGTCTACATTTTATAATTGTATCTTAATATTAATGGCAGACTTCACCAAGCTGTCCATACACAAGTCGATTATTTGTTAATACTGCTGCATTGTCTTTAAAATAGTGGAAGGCTGTTTTTTTCTAGCCCTAGGCAGTCTAATGTCTCCCACCAACCCATCAAAGGCAGGGTGAGAAGAAAGGCAAACCAATAAATAAGGAAGATATAGGGGTTAGCTTTCAAACTGTCTTACTATAAGCAGGCATGAAGAGCGCCAAAAAGACAGTATAAAGTTTGACATTTCTCTTTACTCAGCCGATGAACCTCTCAGACATTAGACTTAATTAAAACACCAACTTTGTTTATACTGTCAAATTTTAAAATAAACACAAAAGCCACTTTAATTATGCTTTTTCAGGGTTTACATCAAGTTTGCTAAGCTGGTGCTGGCAGCGTCTCCCGTTTTAGTCCATACAAAGACAAAGTTTCCTGAATCAAGAAAATTGATAGAAAGACTAGCATACAAGATGTTTGTTTAAGGTTAGTTGAGGTGAACTATTCCCTAATCAAAAACATAAGTTATTTTTTTGCTTCTTGCTAGTGTTTTTTCCTCCCTCTTTTCTCACTGGTGAGAAACATTCTCACACAACACTCTCTGTCCGCAACAATTCCTCCCTCCCTCTGAAACAGAGCCAGCCAACAAGGTGTCAGTGAACGTGTGGCATTCCCTCCCACTAAACTTCCCTTCTGTGTGTGACTTTATTACAACACGGTTCCTGTTGCCTCTGTGGCTGAAGTGGTTCTCCTCACACAGTATTATTCGTCACCTGAGGCCATATGGACACAGACAATTGAGATGCAGCTATTGTGTGTCGGTGAAACAAATCTCTTTTTATGGGGCCCGGCATGTACAGACCAGAGTGGTTTTCACATCTAGTCATCCCAGATGCTTCTAGATATTCGTCTGTTTATGGTGCTGGATTGCAGACACCGCTTGTTTTTCGCCATTGGGGACTTCATCATTGATGTCAGACCTTCACTATGTTTTAACATTAATCTCATATTGCGATGATCATCTTTTGGCAAATCATTTTTTCTACTGCGGTTGCTGTCCAGATGTTTGCTCAGAGATGTGTCTGGCCACTTATTCCACTTTCGTACCAAATCATCAATTTGAATCGCGTCATAGTTTATTGGTTTCCGATTATGCAAAGCGCCAAATCATCTTGAACGCAAGGTTTTATTTCATTTTAGATTCACTGCCACTTGTCAGTAATGCATAAAATAAAGTCATAACATTTGCATTTTGCTGTGTTTCCAGTTTTATTTAATACACATTTTATTAAATCAAAACTTAAAATCACTTGGAAATTTTACAGCAAAGTTTTATTTACAACTCCCTATACATTGTAGTGAATAAAAAAACATCCTCCATTCACACATGAACATAATAATTAATCAGAGAGAAAATAAGAGCAGTGCCATGCAATACACAATGTTGCATAATATTTTACAGCAAATTCTCAGGAATCGGTTTATTTAACGTGTTTAGGGGGGCCGAGGACATTTTATATAACACAATTGCAAATGTACAGCTCTCTCTTTATAGTCCAGACAATGGTGGAAAGATCCAAGGATGACCTTGCCAAAGGGTCTTCCTGAAACCATCTAGACAGCACAAGAGAAGAGTGCAGATACCTGTGATCATTCTAAAAGTCCCACTGCAATTCAGAGAGACTGGCTTACGCTGGGTAGTGTCAATCATGCAAAGCTGCCATAGGCTTTCAAAGATGATGTTAAAAAGAACAGAAGGCTAATAAATGGCCAACTGTTCTTTTACTAGTTATACATGTATTGTAGTATTGTATTGCATATTGTAGATATACCTTGATTTCTTTAAAAAACTGATGTCTCATTTTGTTTTTCAATCATGTGTTCTTTATTTATTTCATGTTTCTTATTTTTTTGCATTGTTTAATTTGAACTATGAAAATCATTAATGATTAAACAGAGAGAGGTCCAGCATGGGACAAACATTTTTCTAAGGAGACTAAAGTAGGTATATATTACACTTGTGTTAATTATATAATTTCAAACAAATTCCCTATGGATATTTCCAGGTCTTTTTATTTTACAGTCAAACACGTAAATCTAAATTAATTAAACCAAAACGTCTCGATGCTTCTCTAGTATTATATCCTAAAATTCCAAAAAGATATGAGTATTCAGAGAACTTTAACTAACTTTCTCATACAGTGTAATTGTTTACATTGGCTTTCGGTGATAGATTGTCCTTCAATCTCCCCCACTGCTCTCTTTTTCGACCACTTATTTCTACTGTCTACCACTTATTCTGTCATGGTCATGAAATGCACAATCTTCCATGTGTAATCACTTTCAAGGCCTTAGATCTAACAAGTGAACGACCAAGGTCGAACCCCACTTCCATTTTCTCTTTCCCTGTTACTCCTCAAACCTCTCCCCATAATTATGAAATATGTGACATGATAATCTGGTCCCCCCTTGTCTGGAGCTCCCTCTAGATGTCTTAAGTGCTACATTTCCTTCAGTTGTTTTGGAGTGGTTGGGCCTGACTACCTCATCTCCCAGGTCTCAGCAGTTAACGGGACTTTCTTCCCCACACACGGACTCAATTATCGGAATCTTTCTCACAGCCTAGCCACTACATCTGCGGCAAGGAGAGGACGTTTTCATCAAGATATCTGAGTTCAATTATATTTGGGCTCAACAGGTCAGGCTAGAGCTTTAGTAATATAACAATTTTAATAATGATTTAGTAATAATTTAATAATGATTTTTCATGATTTATTATTTTATTTTTTACATATGGCCCCTGCCATTTGACACTTTTACAAAACTGTATTTGCTAGGCAAGCACAAATTGGTCAAATCTATAAAATATTTTGGCCACCTCTGTCTTTATGGATTTGATTATAAGCAAATTTTTCGGTATGGTGAAACTGTGAGCCATTGGGATTGAAAGTGTTTTGACCACAGCCCTTTGGGGTCTGACTCATTGTATGCTCAGCTTCCTTCTATGCCCATAAGGAACAAACTGCTAAGCTGTTTACCAGAATCAAAGTCAAACTCTGCCATGCACCCTCAGGAGCATTCATCTCCTAATTACCAGCACACTAATGACTCCAGGTCAGCCCTGCTCGTTGCCCTTATGGACCAAAGGCACTCTTTTGGGTTTGGATTAGTTCAGCTCTAGTTCACCTGTTGGCCTTATGGGACCCACAGTTGGCCAGTGTGGGGATAAACAACACAGTAACAATGGGGAAGCTTTGCCAATTAAAGTCCAATCAAACAGAACTTTATAACGTCCTTCCACTGAACTTTAAGCTACAGCACAGAGAAACAGTTTTAACGGTCAGAGAAGAAATATTGGTATTATATTTTTAAAGGCATGGTTTGTGTGTACATTCATTTCACCAGGAATATTTGGCAAAATGTGAGAATGTCTTCACTTTGTTTTGTTATTAATCAAATCTGTTTATTAAAGAAAAAAAGATTTGTAGAGAATGTGTCCCATTGAGATGAACTGAGATAAAAAATATTCCCATTCACTAATTGCAATGAATATCTAATGAGTCATGCAGATACATAAAGAGTTGCTATATATTAGAAGCAGTGACATTGTAGATATACATACAAATACATTAAAATTATTTGAGTCCTGTACAAGCTCCCTAACAAATCAGTACCATCGCCAATTTTACTGAACCCTATTTTCCAGTAGCACCCTTCAGTACTATATATTGGTTTGTCATATGTGACGATCAACAAGGACTCTCAAGTCAGAAAGGAGTATACATAGATATTTCACTTCAAGAGAAAAAATAAACAAGATGCAGAACAACTATGGCACGGTCAATTCCTCTTCAGATTCAGTCTTGCTAAATATTAGTGATGTACAAAACAAAAATGTGATGTTTTTGGACATGGTATTGGACATGGATTTAAGATATGTTCTTGATTTCTTAAAAACATGTCTGGCTCTTAAACGGAAAGGCAGAACAAAAATGCGAGTACGATGAGTGATTGGGTTATGAAGTTGTACGAAGAAATTTGGGTAATAGTGTCTTACCTCACAATCTCCTCTCTCTGACTGGCATAGTGTGTAGTGTTGGGCACGTTAACTCTACTGGTCAGGTCCATTTTGTTAAAAAAGGCTTACATTGGCAGGAGCCTTTGTGGATGTTGTTGTTGGGTCAGAGGAAATGTTTGGCCTCACACTCTTAACGGCGCCTCGTCTTTGGAAGAAAACGCTTTCTAGTGTCATGAAAAGGACCTTGATGTCTGTTACAGACAGACAACGTAGACCTCATGCTCTCCACTCTCTGATCTCGACGGGAAGCATGAGTTCAATGGAAAGCTTTGGTCGATTCAAATTGCCGAGGGCTGGGAACGGCCTTTACATTTGGAGCTGGTTTTGACTGAAGCATTCAGAGACTTCAGCACAGACTTCCACCAAGGTTAATGTGAACGGCAATGGCATCTGCATTTATAAGTCTCTAAATGCAATCAGTTGTTTCATTCAGAATACTTGATTAAATGAAATAAACCATTTGCTGGATGCAAGCAAAAAAAAGAATAGTGTCAAGGGAATTTTGAATTTAATTGCTTGTCTTCCTTTCCCATTCATTGAATAATTTTCAGGCTTGATGTTGTTTTGAATGATTTTCAGGCTTGTTGTTTTGAATGATTTTCAGGCTTGATGTTGTTTTGAATGATTCTTCAGGCTTGGAGGGGTAGTTGCCAGAGGACAGTTGATTTCCAGCAACAATACGCGGACACAATCTGGCTGTCTTTCCAAGACAACTTCATTTTCGTCACCATCCCCAAGATCTGAAAACAGAATTGTGGAGTATTATATTCCAACTTGTAACCAGCAATGATGAAACAGCAGTACTAAGTAAACTATTCTCTCTGCCGCCCCCCCCCCCCTCTCTCTCTCTCTCCCCCTCCCTCCCTCCTTTGTATACATACCAACACACAAGCACCCAAACAAACACGCACGCAAACAAAAATGGCACCCGCGTTTAATTCTCGTTGTCCCACCTGACCCACCTCTCCTGCAGCGCTACTGCCGTGTCGGTGTCCTCACAGCGGGCCTCCGGCGGGCCAAGGCACTGACTCTGCGCCTCTGGGTCCTGCCCTGCTGCTCCTCGGGGTAGGCCACCACCTGGGCGGACCCCCGTCTCACCTGCGTCCCCTCCGACTCCCTCATGTCCCGGGCCATCTGGGAGAGCGTCTGCCCCGGGTTGGTCTGCAGCCGCTGGAACAGGCTCTCCCTGCTTATCGTCTTCTCAGGGCAGCTGAAGGTCAGAGCCACGCCCTGGTCCGACTTCATCTCCCTGGAGAAGCCGTCCGAGGTGCCATCGAAGCAGCGTCCGATGGCTATCTCCTTGGCCACGCGGGGGTTCTGGTCCGTGACGGTGTAGATGCCGTAGTTGTGCCCCAGGGGGTCGACGGGGGCGAGCATGTTGAAGGCGTGGGAGTCGTTGTTCTGGACCACCGGGGGGTGCTTGGTGAGATACTCCCCCAGGAGGCCGTTGCCGTTGATGCGCCGGCAGTTGCCCTGGGGCAGCACGGAGATGAGGGACCGGTCCACAGTGGCCTGGTCGAACAGCATCCCGCTGCATTTGAACTCCAAGCAGGCGGCGGAGGTGTTGGCCTCTCTCAGGTCCCGGGTGCTGCGGACGTCTCTGATCCCGTACAGTTGGCCTCGGGTCTCGGGGTGCGTGCCTCCGTGGTTCTTGGACCGGACCATCACTTCTTTCGGGCCCTGAATGCGGATCTTGATGTAACAGGCCCTGAATTCCTGAGGGTTGGGCCACCAGGAGAGGTAGTCTCCCGTCCAGGACGTCAGGTCGTTCTCCTGGAAGGGCACCACGTTGTACTCGTACTTGTCTTTCTCCACCCGGAAGAAGCGGAAATGGTTGGCGTCGACCGGGGCGTTTTCGCAGCCTATTAAACTCTGATAGGGGTATATCGGCCCGTTGGTCTCGTCCATGTTGTTCGGGTTGGGCTTGGCCAAGTTGATCCTGCAGGCTGTCTTCTTCAGGGCTAGGTCATCGTGGTCTGAACGCTGGTAGTTGATCTTATCCAAATATGGCTGAGACACCCCGATGATGTTTGGGTTCATCTTGGGGGACGACGGAGCCGCCTCCAGTTCCTCGCCGCCCATGATGGCTGTGATGTAGGCGGTGTACGCGTCGGGCACCTTGCCGTCGCAGAAGGCAGGCAGGCAGGCTCCGTTGGGGCCGGTCACCACGCTGTCGAAGCGGCCCCAGGCTCTGGGGTTGGATGAGAAGCCCGGCTTGGGCTCCAGGTTGATGAGGCTGACGACCACGCCCTCCAGCTGCTCCGTGGGCAGGAACTTGTCGCTCATGTAGGCCCGCACTTTGACGTAGCACCGGCGGTTCTCGGGCACGTCCAGGTTGAAAAGCCTGCGCTCTCGGATCTCCATGTTGCCTATGAGGAAGGTGCGCTCCTCCCGCTTGGACCTGCCGTGGCCGCCGGAGGTGGCCTGGGTGTAGTTGAAGTCGCTCTCCTCCTCCCAGATGCCTGTCTCGGGGTTCAGGGACCACAGCTTCATCTTGGGGAGGTGCTCCTGCATCTTCACGTGCTGCGTGTCCAGGAGGACCTGGACCGCTCCGGCTCCCAGGACCTCCCGGTTGCTCTCGTCGCGGAAGTCGACGGAGAACATGCCGTAGGTCCTCAGCGGGAGCGTGTCGCCCTCGTTGTCCACGAAGTTGAGGTCGCCGGGGGCCGCCGCCGCCGTGGTGATGTTCCTGGGGTCGATGAACGTCACGCTGGCCTTCACGGTCCCCTCGTACGCCTCGCCGCTGCTCTTATGGAAGGAGTTGGGAGGAATCACCAGCTGCCCGATGGGGTCTTCCCCTTGGATTTCCCCCAAGTAAATGGTGTTCGTTTCCCCCGCGTCGATGTCGACGGGCTCCTGCTTCCTCATCACTTTCACATCGTGGTAGACTGACCCGCCCCTCTTGTCGAAGATGAAGACTTTGGGAGTGTCGATAAACTTCTCCGTGGGGTCCACGAAGTTCACCACCAGTCTCTCTGTCCCCGGGGCCACATTGATAGTGAAACCGCCTTGGTAACCCGTGGTGCCTGCCCTCTCCTTCCCGATGTAGATGTGTCCGAAACGCAGGGGCTCGTGGTTGTCCGCGGTGACCACCCTGCCACGCACCTGCACCCTGGTTTCCACACACTTCTGGCAACCGCACCGGGTCACGGCGCGGATGGGCAGGGAGTAGCTCCCGCAGTCAATCGTGCGGCTCTCCATGGTCTGAACGCCGCAGCAGAATGCTGCCTCGTCCCTGCAGCGCATCTCAAAGTCCAGGGAACCAGCGCACTGGTTGTGGGGGCAGCGGCCGGTGTTGTAAAGCCTGGAGTCTGTCCCAGGCTGAACACAGTCCATGGGCAGGCGGATCTGGTGGGTCTCAGGGGTGGAGTTGCACGCCGGGGTGCCTTTCGCTGTAGGTGACACAGTACACAAAGGGCACGTCACATTAAGCGCATGTCTGTCTTTGACAATGTATTCATTACACTGCATTTCAAGGAAAACAAATGGCAAAAAGAAACAACTAAAGTACCTTAGTTCCATTCAGTTCAGGCTATGGCCTTAACGACACACATTGCACCCAGTTGTGGTGTATTAACAAAGAAACAACATGTAAACCACAAAAGAATGGTTTGATGTTCTCACCACAACAATAACCAAGTCATCAGAGAGGAATGTCCCGGAAAAGACATCAATGTGTCAGTCAGTGAGACTATTTCAATATTAATGGACCAATAAATGACCGGGCGTGGTCCCTCCGTTTTCATTCCTTTTGGCTTCCTCAAACAAATTCAGTCTTACATCAACATACAAAACCATAAACATGTACACATACACGCGCGCTCCTGCCCTCAACTCCAAGACACGGTCCACATGGCCTGAAAGCACACGGGATGAGCCAAGCCGCACAACCAAACACTCATAAGTGAGTAATTACACTCAAACTTGAAGAGCACATTCTCTCACCAACCAGCCAGATGGGAATCGAAAAGAAAGGATTATTGTTCAGCCAAAAGTTGGCAAAATGATTAATGTGCATGATGTCATGGTCTGGTTTGCAGGCCAGTGTCCCTGTTAAACTCTCCATCCTGCAAATAAGCCGATTATTGCAGACAGATGGAACGGTGATTGGCTTGGTGTGTCGTGAAAGCACAGCTGATGCCGCGGTAATAAGAGCGCCAATCACTCTCGCTGGAACCCACATTTCACCTTGAGACCCCTCTCATTGGAATTGACCTCCCTTGCGCAGAAGCCCAATGTTTTTGAATTTGAATTTCACCGCAGGCAGCGTGCTAGCACTTAAGACAAAGAAAACATGTACTCGCGGGGTCACGAGAAAAGACCACTGCGCTACAATGTGTTCACAGCTCGGCTCACGTCCTCCGGTCAGGGGAGCCCAGGTGCTGCTCCGTTCACAGGGGGCAGAGATCTCACACGGCAGTGGCTGGGAGGCCGAGCGATTGAAGGCGAGGGGCTGATGGCTTTAGCACACTCCCCCGCAGACCCCCATTTTTTTTGTCAATCTACTCGGGGCTAACAAGCACCTGGGGAGCACGCACGTTGTGTATGTAACCGGCACGAATGTGGAGACGCATACTTGTCTGGCTCGACGGCGGGGGGGGAGAGAAGCGGGAACAGGATTTATTGTCAATCTCGGATTTCCTCTGCAGTACACAGAGCTCTGGAGAAGTGGGACTCGGGGTTTAACTGTGTCCATGACGATCCGGCTGTAAAGAATCTCTGTTTGGAGAGGAGTGCTTTTGACCAAAGTAAACATAATAAAACCTCATTGCTGCACGTGCTGCCAGATTCTATGGGCCTAGACATTTTATGGCCTTATTTTTCTCGGCTATAGTTCTTTTTTTTTTTTTGTAACATACAATTGTTTTTTCTCTTTGTAGATTGTACATTTCCTTTGTTATGTTCTCTGAAGGATGTCTGTAGATTTCAGGCGTTCGACTGGATTTTCACTTTCACTCTTTTGCCAAAATCAACATATTCTCATAGTCTGCTCCCAGTAAGTAAAAGGCCTGTACGCTGTATATATTGTGTATGCATTGTGTATAAGCTTACCGACAACGGTCAGGAGCGCCACGGAGGACTTGATGCTCCCGGTGAAGCTGCTGGCCTTGCAGTGGTACTGTCCAGCCTGCTCTGGCCTCAGGTCCCTTAGGACCAGCTCCTCTTCATACTTTAACACCTTCCGGTCCAGCAGAGTGCCGTTGTGGTACCTGGCATTTAATGAAACGTACAGAAAAGCATTAATCCGAGTGCACAGGGTATAGTTGTAGAGGCACCGAGCGGGAGAGGCAAACACAGATAGACAGAGAAAGAAAGAGATACAGAGAGAGAAACAGACAAAGAGAGGGCAAGACAATGAGAGAGAGAATAATACATAGTCTAACCATGGACCAAGCCTTGGATTCGTATCAAATTACCCTTCAGTGCACTCACCAGTAATATTTGTCCGGGGTGGGCGATCCGGTGGCTTTGCAGCACAGGGTGACCCGCTGACCCTCGTAGCGCACCTTGTCCTCCGGGTGCTTCACCATGTATGGCTTCTCTGCGAAGACGGGGGGGGGGGGGGGGGGGGGGGGAGAGAGAGAGGAAACGCATCCTTAGAAGCTGGCGCTCGGGCGGTTGTGACAGAGGCACCGGAGGCCCCATAAAACTCAATCAGGCCTCTGGCTTTAAACTCCGCTCTCCGCGGTCTCCCCGGCCCAGGACACAATGATTTGTTGTGGGGGGATTTGGACTGGAAACGCGGCGTGAGCGAATACTTCCTGCCTACAGGGTTTCCACATTACGAGAGCGCGTCACCGCTTCAGACCGCTGCAGGCTTGTCCTCCCGTGGTCCGTCTTGTTGTTTTGAATGAATTGTTCCCCTAGTCTGGCCACGTCTAGAGGGACGGCCACGCCGTCTGAGTGGCTAAGTGGCTGGAGAACATCAACAGCTAGCGTGTCTTACTGTTGACACTACCGGGACAGCGCCGGATGACCTGAAGATTGAGTACGTGGTGAAAGTCGACCCCTGCTAGCACAGCTGTTCTACTGCCGATATCAAATGACCCCACTGTATTTGTCGACTCTAATACGGCAAATGGGAAGGGACATGACACAAACGCACATCATGATTGCTGTTGTCTAGGCTACCCACGATTCACATAACACACAGCCTGACACAGGTCACCTGCAGACTATACAAAGTCTGCTCAGATCATACCTTAATATCTAAGAGCGTCTTCTTGTTGCTGTGCAGTTGTTATTTCAACTGTTACACTCACCCGCTGACTTGAGGACCGCCCGCACCCAGGACGTCCCCGTGGCGTTGCTGGACGTGGAGACGGTGACCGGCGCGTACTTCTCCCTGCGGACCGACAGCAGGGTCGGGGTGGAGGAGCAGACCCCGGGGAGGCGGAACAGGCCGTTGGCGTCCGTCCGGGCGCGGATGATTTTGGGCCGGTTGGCCAGCGCCACCCTGGCCCCCGCGACGGGCACGCCGGTCACGCTGAACACCTCGCCCCTCAGCACGTGGCCCTCGCACACGCAGCGGCTGCAGTCCTCGCTGGGACGGCCTTCCGTGCACACCTGCTTACACTTGGCTGAACAGAGGGGGAGGGAAGGAGACAGAGAGAGAGGGAGAGAGAGAGGTAGGGAGTGGTGGATATCGCACACACACTTATCGATATTTATGACCTCTGCATACACGCTGGTCTTCAATGCTTACGGGGACAGGGGCTCTTGCCACACTTCTGTATTTCCAGGTGCCGCCCTTCGCAACGCACCGTCTCCGATGTCCGCACGCAGCCCCTCCGCCTGACCTGACGACCCCGACCACAGGTCACTGAGCAGGAGCCCCACGCACCCCACGGACTCCACTTGGCTGTCCGCACGCGGAGGAAAGAAGAACACATAACCGGGAATAAGGTAACACAAAACATTCAAAAGCCAGCGGTGAAAGAAGATCGCAAATAAACAAAAGCTTCCCAACCAAAGACGACTTCTTCGTGGGAAATAGTACAATAGCGATCCCTTTTCCTCGCATCTCAGAGTAAGTGGAGAGACAAAACGCGTTTCGAAGAAACCTTAATAAATGAACACAGACCAGAACATCATTTCAAGATGCTTTCTGTGTGACGAGACGCGCAGATAAGACAAAGTGTCTCCTGGGAGACGGCTTTAATGTGAGGGAACACTTCTCACCCGCTTGCCGATAGTAATGGTTCATTTCCCCCTGCTGCTCTGCCCTAGATCTTTTGGCAGCAAATACACGACATGAGCAGGCCTCCTATCCCAGCAGACAGGGAAACGATAGCTCTTTGATCTAGGACATACAAGGTCCATCATGGCCTCTGAAAGGGAGAGGTTAACTCGAAACGAACAGATACCCGATTCATCTTTAGGGCTACGCTCTAGGTTCCAGATTCAAATAAGCCCACAGGGTACATTCAACACGATTGCTTGAATCAGTGTTCTTCACTGAGCCACAGGACGCATACAGCACACAGTGGGTTTTACCGACGGCCAGCTGAACACTGAGGCTTTGTTGTCTCGAGGACGCTGAGTACGTACCGGTGCAGGGTGGCGTGGAGCACTCCCTCCTCTCCGAGTGGTGTCCCTGGCACGCCGGCACCAGCAGCAGGGGCAGCGGCTGGGCGCTCACGCACCTCCTCTGGCGGACCTGCACGCCCACGTCGCCGCAGGCCACGGTGGAGCACGGACCCCAGGCACTCCAGTCCGACCAGTAGGCCTCGACTGAACACACACAACCAGCAGCATGAAGTGAGCGAGTGTCTCTCTGGCACAGCCACTGTTTCTGGGTAAGCCACACTGTCGTGTCATACTAGGAGCAGGCAGATCATTGATTGGAAACAACCATGGAAACAACCCATATTTTTTACCTTTTTTAAGTTATGGCTCAGACTGTGTGTGTGTGTGTGTGTGTGTGTGTGTGTGTGTGTGTGTGTGTGTGTGTGTGTGTTGGTGTGTGTGTGTGCGTGCGTGTGACTCGTTGCGTCTCTGTCACGGCCGCCGCCCTCCCCACCTACCTGGGGGGCACTGGAAGCGCACGTGGTAGTTGGAGCAGGCGCGGTTGGGGGGCTGCTCCTTGTTGACGCACCAGAAGCCCTTCTCCAGGCTGGAGTGGACCACCTCCCCTGTGTCGGCCGCAGGCACCCAGTCGGTGGTGCGCGCCTCCATGGCCACGGGCCGCACGCACACCCTCTCCCGGTAGTAGAAGCGGATGGCCTCCAGGCGCTCGTAGTCGCCGTTCCCCCCCGGGTGATCGATGTTGAACCAGGACGTCCACTCCGTCACGCCTGCTCGCGCACGGAAAGAGTTCAGGAGATGGGGGGGGGGGGTCACAAACCAGTGAGAAGGAAGGGAGGAGGCGAGAGGAGAGAAAACGAGAGAGGGAGACGGAGCGCCGAAGGTTAGGACAGTTAAAGCGAGGAGGTCTGCTACTGACATCTGAGGCTGAGTTCAGAGGCCCAGGGGAGGCCGGCGTGGTCCAAGCTCTTTCCCAGCAGCGTGGCTCTGAAGCCCAGGTGGATCAGGCCACGTTGGCTAGCTGTGGGCCTGCCACATGCTCAGAACGGCTGGATTACATTCCCAGCCCAGATAATAAGGACAGGGTCCTTCTCCGCTGAACAATGAATAATTGACACCCCGGGGCTGTCTCTAGATTGAAACAACGCTGGGGTGTTCGGGGACGGGGGAGTGGAGAGTGTTGGGAGCGCATCGTCACGTGGACCCTCCTCGTTCCCTGACCGGGTTTATACCGCGATGTGACGGAACCGGCACGTTCCAATTTCCTGCTGGCGTGGTTTAGCGGCGTTAGCGGAGACGTCAGTTTGGACAGGAGGAGATTAACTCAAAACCGCGCTCGCAGGAGCGAAATCTTTCCACATTTCTGTGTCATTTGTTTTCAGACTTTTCTGAGCCTTTCCCACAACTACCGCTCCAATACATATTAATTCAAGTAATGGATACTCTCAATACTTTTAATCCCCAAAGACAAACTAATGACATTAAACATTCAGTGTTTCTAATCAATTCACCAGACTTTGGCTGACAAATTTTCAGTTTGCTCAATTTAAACGTATAGGCTGAGATGGACTCCTTGTTACATATCGCTCATGACCTCAGCAATGGCGGACAGCTCGCTGAGGAAGGTGAGGGGGTGCTCTACCTGTAGTCCGGGGGTCGGTCAGTGTGTTGTGGGCCAGCCTCCTGCCCCTCTCGTCAGGCTTCCTCTGCAGGGAGCTGCTCCAGACAGAGTCTGCTCGGCAGGAACACAGAGAACATCAGTCACCTCAGATCGTCAGACACGCAAAACAGCATGCTGGGCCCTGCTACCCCTAGGTGTCGTGTATACGAAAAGATGTTAGCTTGACTCTTGTGTGAAAGGGATTGACATCCTTCTGTCATCGCACACACTCTCTCTCTCACACACACACACACACACACACACACACACACACACCTTTCTTTACATAGTCCGTCACATATCATGGACTGCTCCACAAGGCAGTGTAACGGACAGGTCTGGGCAGCTTGAAGAGTGACCCAACGATCTCAGCTCAATGGACTCATGGAGAAGGAGGGGGCACCAGGGGAGGGATGAGTGAACAGCGTGTCTGAGTGTTGGGGGGATGTCGGTGTCCACTTTGAGTCTGGGTACCCAGACAGAGCCCCTCTGTGTGTGTGTGTGTGTGTGTCTGCCAGCAGAGCCTGACGTGACCCCACCGGCCCTGTTTGACTTTCCCCCGCAGGCCCGAGGTGTCCGGGGACAGCCGCCGGGAGGAGGTGTGTGTGCGGGGGGCGAGCTCCTGACGGCATGCGACACTTTGCTCATACTGTACACGCACACACACGCACGCACGCACGCAAGCACGCACGCACGCACGCACGCACGCAAACACACTCGCGCGCGCGGGCGGGCGGGGGACACACACTTGCTGACAGCTCCCGCTCCCATCACCTCGCTCGGCAGTCAGAGGGAGTCGCTCCCCGGCTCCAGACGTGAGGCTTTTCCAGGGGGCGGCCTGGATCGAAACCAAGGTCCAGTCTCATTACTGTGCTTCCCCTCATCCATATGGCAAAGCACTGCGGCAGCTCCTTCCCCTCGTCTAGAATCTTCAACCCCCCCCCCCCCCCCCTTCCTACTTTTCATTCTGTCACTCCGTCTCAGCCCCGGCTCTCTGTTCTCTCTCCAACCGCTCCCCAGACGTTAAACGTCCAGGAGAGAGAGGTGTTCTTTCTTTATCAAGAGAGAAAAAACGAGGACGTAGAGGAGTGGGAGAGAGAGATTTCTCGTCGGTTACATTCCACCCTGTCAAAAGTCCCCTGAAATTGAACGAGTGTGTGTGTGTGTGTGCGTGTGTGTGTGTGTGTGTGTGTGTGTGTGTGTGTGTGAGGGTCTGTCAGTAGGCCCATCAAAGATGAAGGGCTAGGATAAGTACCCGGTAGCCACAGCGCTAGACTCAGCAGCTGCTGCTCCAGGGACCAAGACCCACCTTCACCCTCCTCTCCTCATCCTTTCCCTGCTGCTTTTTATGGTCAAACACACACACACACACACACACACACACACACACACACACACACACACACACACACACACACACACACACACACACACACACACACACACACACACACAAACGCACTCAGACGCATCCCCAAACAACCCCATGCAGACGCAAAGTAGTCACATGGTGAGTCAGTCCTCCAAGTATGTCCAGCCCAATGATTAGTGGAGGCCTAGAGTGACCACAGCAGATCCATCAGGGGCTGTCAGAACTGCAGCTGTTGCCCCCCCCCCTTTCTCTCTCTCTCTCTCTCTCTCTCTCTCTCTCTCTCTCTCTCTCTCTCTCTCTCTCTACTCTTATTTGCATCTGATGTGGCCATTAGGCTGCCTGACTGGAATGCAGCGGCGGGCCTGTCAGAGAGCCTCTGGTCCGGCTACAGGAGCCTGTAGACACCAGACGGTGAGACTGACCTCCCCACAACGTGCGACCGCATCCCATGGGATTTCCATATTCACCTCTGAAGTGCTTTAATGTCCCCTTCTCAAGTGTGTAAGACCGTCCGTCCGTCTCCCCCCCCCCAACTTCTGAAGCTTCCCCTAAAACTTCAACGGCCCTTAGATGAAGTGTCGGGGTTGAACGCGTGTCGCGTCCAGTGTTTGGAAAAGCCTCACGTCCGGTACGCCTGGCCGTGTGGGGGCGTGTGGGTCTGGGAGACCGCTTAGCACCGTGGAGGGGGACACCTCTGGGTTCAGGGCCGCAGACAGAGAGACACACCCAACAGAACAACCCAGCCGGTTTAACGGCCCGTCCCGCTCAGAGCCACACCAGCACTCTCTGTCCTCAAAGGACCTATCTGGCTGTAGCAGGTTTTATCGTTGCCCTCAAAGGACGAAAACAATGAGGAAACCTTCGTCCTCCTTCTTCCTCGTAGGGTTTTCTCACCCAGGCGGGTTACCGCAGCGCGATGAGCTGTCAAGCGTTGGCGATCCTTAGTCAACGGTGATTGGAGGCGTGTGGCGTTTCCACTTCCCGCCACTCGTGTCCTCTTCAATTAGACGTGATTGGCGTCACACCTGAGTAATGGCTTGCAGATTGCAATCACTTCACCTTCTATACGGGTGGTCTGTCTGCATTCAGACAAAACGTCTCGTGGCGGCTAATTGGACAATGGTGCTCGTCCTATGACCGACGATCAGCACGGGGAACAGTCTGGCACATGATGGTAGAACAGCGAGGGGTAAGGGAGGATTTTCAACGGGGGAGCTTGTCTGGCGGCCCTCATTGAGACGTGTGATAATGAAAACCACACTGTAAAAGATTATGAGGATGTTTAACGAGGTGACTAACAACATGGGGGGGGGGGGTTATATCGACTATCCGATTAAATGTGAATCGCGGCCTCGTCGGTAATGGGAGGTGTTGTGAATCCCCCCCCCCCCCCCCCCCCCCCATGCTTCCTTTAGCAGAGCCATGACGAAAGAAAATGAGTGGCTTGTTAACACTTAACACCGGCGCCCTAAAAACAGGGTGTTCTTTTATAAACTACCTCATGCAAATGGTACGGGTGATGGTTTACTGGGTCTATAAATATAAAAATCCGAAAAAACCTTGTTAAAAACATAATTTCCTACATCTTTTTTTTTTGACAAATTCTTTTTTTTTACTGCGGGTTAAACGACTCTAATGGTTAACCTTCTCCTATAACGGACCTGTTTCCACCTCCACCAGCCCCTCTTAAAGCGTCGACCAGTAACCCGCCAGTAACAGGACTGCAACAGGTCCAAACAGAGCGTGTGCTATGGAAACAATACATTAGCAGCGTTTTCAGACTCTATACTGAGCCTTTCCCTCCATAAAGCCCTGTCAGTGGCACAAATAGGCTGCCACGTGACGCGTGACAGGGGCTGACATCTTTGCTGGGCATAACTGATGTTCACACCTCAGCCCATTCAATGTCCCTCGCCCCCCCCCCCCCCCCGTTCTCTAACGGCCATTGTTTTTCCAACTGTCGTTATTTTTGGGGATCGTGCCATTCCATGTTCTGTTGTGGGTGTGCCACTCGCGTCACAAAGGCTCCTCTGAAAATAAAGTGGGGAGCTTTGGTTACAGGCTACACAAGGACAAGTCCTCTATTAATCATGGCGGTTCTTTGAAAGGACACCCACCCCAGAACCCCCCCACCCTCCCCCATCCACGTTCGTCCGTTTTGAAGCCAGGTTGGCGTTGTTTTCCGAGACGCCGCGCGCTCGTCCAGCCTTGGCCCCCGGCTAATAAAAGCTGCTAAACGAAGGGGAAAAAGCGGACTTTTCTGAGGTTGCCTTCAGTCCGATTAGACAGGTGGCCGTGCCAGACGTGGGCTGGCAGAGTGACAGGGCCCTTCGACAGCTCCGGCTGCTGTTTAACACAGTCCAGAGCCTTACAAGCAGGGGGGAAAATGTAAGAAAGCCTCTCCCTCCTTCCCGTGTTATGTAAGGGCTTGGATGCGCCGGCGTTTCGCAGGGCAGGCATGGCTGTGCGCTGATGCAGCGGGCCGTGCCCAAGCCCTCTGCTGAAGTGTAATAACCGGAGTGGGCAGTGACTTGTCGGAGGGTGCTGGAAACATCTGTCCATTCGAGTTCCAGCTCTGTGAAGATTCTGCAAATAAGGAGGCATTTGTTCTGAGTCAGGAGCATTTTATTTACACAAGAAGTGGTGGCGCAGCAAATGGGATGAAAGCTCACCTCGCCTTTCCAATGTGGCTTGATGGATACACACGACTGCAGAAGCTGCGTGTGTGTGCGTGTGTGTGTGTGCGTGTGTGCGTGTGTGCGTGTGTGTATGCGTGCCATTAAGCTAGCAAGTAAGGGTATATGTCTGTGCCATGGCCCATCAGACATGTGGAAGTTGTTTAGTGTGTTTGGCTGTTTTAGACTATTGGAGGTGTGCTGTTGAGATGGCCAACATCTCTCTCTCTCTCTCTCTCTCTCTCTCTCTCTCGTTTGGAAGGCACCAACCAATTTGTCTGAACATCTGTGGGCCATTATATAGAGTGCAATTTTGCCTCCTGACATTAACTAATGATGCAAATCGGCCACAATATTTGAAGGAATTCAAGAGCTTTGTCTTCTTATTTATTTATTTTTGATCACAAAGTATTTCCAAGATAAAAACAAATATGTGTTTCTCTGACATTTCCCATTTCAAAGTCTGAGTCCTTGTCCGCACTTTGATTCCAAGCCAGGAGCTGCATATTTCAACAATAATAACACAGCAGCACTATATAAGTAGCTCAGTAAGGGCTTTGGACTTTGCACTTCACATGCGGTCACCGTCGTTTGATGGGCCTTGAAGTTTTGACTGAGGAGAAACGGAGGGGTTTCTTTGATCCCCTACTCTCCCTACCCTCATCATGAAAGTCCATTAACTAGACATCCCTGTGTGGCGTAGTTGGGCCAGAGAGTGGCCCAGACTGCGGTCACCATCTGGAGAAGGAGAAGCAGCCGTTCACCCCTGCGTCTCAGGCAGACAGACGGACGGACGGATAGACAGTCAGTCAGTCGGTCGGTCGGTCGGTCGGTCGGACGGACGGACGGACGGAAGGACAGACAGACAGACAGACAGGGACAAGTAGCTTGGGTACTGTTCACACATGAAGAGATCCAGCAAGAGATACGGAGCCACGCCATGGCACAGAATAGAGTAGAATAGAGTAGAATAGAATAGCATATGCACAACAAGACTGATGCACTGTTCACTAATAAACTGGCTACTAGCGCTGGCACAGTAAACGGGCCTGATGCAGGTCATCAGCAGCTAGCTATGGAGTCTGGCTATTTAAAAACACAAAGTCTAAAAGCAGGCCTCGGCCCTAGCACAGCATCGCCGGCCCTAATGTTCCATGTGAGGTGAGCGGGCAGAGCATCGAGCAACAGCTGTCTCCTCAAATGGGCAAACAGGCCATCAATCTAGGAGCTCCGAGAGGCGGCGGGAGTGAGAGGGAACAAAGACTGGTACGGAGAGGTGGAGCGACAGAGTGTGGGAGAGAGAGAGAGAGAGAGAGACAGAGTGAGAGGGTGACCGATAGGTAGCAATGTTTAGAAAAAGTCCAAGTATGAAAAGGTTGGAAACAGACTAAGCAGTTATGGACGGAATGAAAACATGGGAGATGTATTAAACAGCAGCCGGGAAGGGTGAGAGACTGGCAGGTTTAAAAGAGGAAGGACGGGGCGGCGCGGGCATTTCAGCCGTCTCTCCTCTCGCTCACAGGCGGCTAAACACAGGCCCAGCAGGTGAGCGAGCCGGTTGCTTGCATTGTTGTTCTTGTCTGTTTCCTAGGCAACCAAGTGAAAGGTCTCCTGGGCACGGCTGAAGTTTGGTGTAGAGGTAAGATGAGGACGAATGCGACCTAAGGAAACGCTACTCCCACAAGTGGCTGGACAACACCGAAGAACCTAAGCCTAGACGCAACAGTTGTCCCGCTAGCCATCTGTTTACAATTTCCCCTGTTTAATACTTGTTGCACTTTTGTTTCAAATAGTTTCAAATCATTTTAGGAACCACAGACCCCAAGTGGTTGGAATCAAAATGTTCCCCCAACAGCTCCTACCCAGATCAAACGCAGTGCTGTGTAGCCGTCTGTTTGTCATTACCCACAGAAGGGAGCATGTTGAGGACTTTACACTGGTCATTAACACCTTTTGGGGAGGTCCATAACACAACACTGTTGAAATGCAGGCGCACACACAGCGCACACACAACACACACACAACACACATACACACACACACATTTCATCGGACCTTAACCCAACGCAGCATATTATTGTCCACTACTGATCTGAGTTATCCACTGTGCATTTTAGTCAATAAGTATATTATATTATGAAAAATTACGGAATTAACATGCAGGAATTTGTCGCAGCACGGGATTCAAATGGAGGTTGATATAACTACGTGGTATCTTCGTGCTAGCAGCCCATGCATGCATTAACCAGGGAATCCCTTACTGATACGCTTTCAAAGTTCAGCTGCACATAGAGTCACAGAAAGTGAAATGCAATGTGGCTTCACTTACCTTGTGCCAGGGCCACTGCAGCCAGGGGGAACAGCAGGAGTGTCACTTTAGTAAAGTCCCACATGGCGCCCGTCAACCCGCTGCCGCTCTCGGCTGCTTCAGCTGGAATCCCTGACGGCTGGCGTGGAGGATGGAGAGGAAAAGTTCTTTCTTTAGAGCGTCAAACTCGCCGTCACTCTGCGGTGATCTGAGGTGTGAGGGGGCGCTGCCGAGAAACCCTCTGCCGGTCTCTAACCTCGGAACCTAAGAGCGTTGTGGAGTCAGACAGGAGCCCAGGAGTTTTAAAAGATGGCCCGTCCTGAGTGCTCACCAATCCAACCCCTCTCCGTTCACCATTGGCCAACATCTGGGTCCCCCATATCAGCTTCTACAAAAAAAGGAAAGGAGGTAGAGAACAAGGGGGAAAGCAAGAGAGAGAGAGAGAGAGAGAGAGAGAAAGAGAGAATGTGTGTGTGTGTGTGTGTGTGTGTGAAATTAAATGTTTTTTTGGTTCCATAAAATAAGACTTAATCTGTTCAATCTTTGGACAGGATAATAGCTCTGAGCAGATGTGTGTGTGAAGTTGTGTGTTCTTATGAGTGAGAAGTATTTTTTATTCAAGAGCAGCATAAAAAAAAACGTCTCTATACCTGTTGAATCACATCTTTATATGTCCAGCCCTATTTGACCGGGGAAACCCTGAACAAGACCCAGGCACATTATCAAGAGAGCCAATAATTACAAGTAAATCAATTCCGGATATCCTGTATGATCGCTTAAGGGGACACATGATTTGTCGTGTCATTCATAAAAAAACAAAAAAAAAACAGGTTCTATTATTATTATTTTCTTTGCTAAATTGCTCAACAAGCTGAAGGCGTTCCCATAGTCTGTAAGTACTCTCATGTAACGGATCGGGTCCTTTCCTTGTCTGTGGCTGGGACAGTGAGCAGAGCCCCGGACACGGAGACAGTGTGCTCACCCTCGGCCCGCTCACTGCAGGACAACGCCAGATGCTCAGCTTCCACTTCTGGTTCCGTTTTGTAACTTTTTAACAATGGCTGATTGCGGGTTGACGCTAAGCCAGAAAAGTGCCGTCATCTTGCATGCTTTTCAGGAGAAACAGCCACCAGACATGGCTTGTCGGATGGAATGCCCCGCAACTAGTTCGCAAATGCCTCGTTAGGAATCGTAATGATGTTTAGGAAGTGCACTGTAAAATGCTTTTGAGCGTGGAGGGTTTTAATGCCTGACAGCCTTCTCCCACTGTTTAGGCTTGACTTTCAATGATCAGCCCTCAGTTTCAGAACCCCGATATCACTTACGACTAAACAGATTTAATCTAGATCATATTCAGCCAATAGCCTGATATTTAAAACACATGGATCACGAACGCTGCTGTATTTACGGCGGTGCTACCATTATGGCCACGGTTACTACCTTTAAAGTGACCCAACGACTATTTCTGGAAGGAGGAAGGAAGAGCAGGAAGTAGGCTACTGATACGCTTTAAAAGTTCAGCTGTACATTGTAATCCCTCGACGCTGCACTCCTGACAGGTTTAGCACCGGATCAGCGCTCCCCCGCCATCACTTCACTCACACACATTTATATATAAACTACACTGTGATGCCTGCACACGTTTCATTTACACACACACACACACACACACTCATACACACAATCAGATACTCGCTTGCGCGTAACGCACACACTCCTATCCAAAGGATGCTGCTACTGTAAGCTTAGTAAGATCCTAATCAAGAACCAACCCCCTAACCAAACAGGCAGTTCTGCATAAACACTTGTTAATTCATGCTCTACATAGATTTTATATTAAGCCCTCATGTTCTTGTTATTTCTGTCATAACCAGTGTCTCAGAGAACAGCACAGGAATCAAAGTAACTGTTAAACAAGATAATTTTATTGGACAGAATAATCTTTTGCATATATGAACTAATTGAAGTGACAAATAATGCTTAGTTAAATAAAATGCAGTAGTCTATGCGGACTTTTTAATAAAGACGCTAATATAAACGCAGATGTAAGTACTCATTGTTTCCACACTCAAAAAAAGCACATTTTGATTTCAAAAAAATAAATCAACAAAAGTACGTTTGAAAAAAGTTGCAGATACTGTACAAATCCTTTCGTACAACATTCATCAGATTTGAGGGGCAAACTACGTTTCCAAACTGGCGCGGAAAGTCTCAAGCACAAGAGGACGTAATGACACCGACCGATTAGCTTCTAACCATTCCCAGAACCCAACAACTCAAGCCACTTGATCTAACATCCCTCCTAGTGTGACTTTGCCAACAGGGCAGATTTGAGTAAGGCGCAGCTGCTCCACAATAAAAGAAATAGCACGTTGACGACAAAGCACGGTAACAATCTCTAAAGTACAAAACATGATATATATATATATATATATATATATTTATATATATATAATCCATATTTATCCAAAAGGAGGATCGGGTCGAAGTGGGAGCCTCCGTTACAGTTCTATAAGACAGTCTGTGCCTGGGTAGTCCGGGAGGTTCAGGTCATACTTTTTCTGGATGTCATAAGGCAAGAAGCGGCCCGCCAAGAAATGCTTCCCCGAAAAACTGGAGGCACACTTCTTTGGTGCCGTGAGCGAGATAAGGACGTCTGGGCTGATCCCCTCCTGGTTGGTCTCATCCACATCCCAACCTGTCCAGAGAGGGGGTACAGAGAAACGAAAGTGAGTTTGGGAAAGAAACAACCATTTGCTGTAGATCCAAATGGTCTTGGATTAGAGTAAAGCCTGTTAGAGTGGTACAAGTATAGAGGCGTTTCGTTACAGAGCGAGTCCCTTTGGTTTCAAGTTTCAAGTTTTATTGAAGTTTCAAGTTTTATTTGTCATATGCAATTAACACAGGGCCAACATGCAATGAAATGTGCTGGACGAGAGTCGGTCAACTCAGCAGGAGTTGACACGGAGCACTCGTCGGTGCGGCCATCTTGCGGCGCACCCCCATTCGAGTTGAATCCAAACATGCTGCCCAGAAGCTGAGACATCTGCTTGCGGAGCAGTCTGCCAGTCTGTGGCCCATGGGTAGAGTTATAGCCTTCGATGTGTAAAAGACAAAGCCTGCACACAGACTCAAGCCACGCACATGTATTAACGTGACACTTGCGCTCAGTCTGCAGGAATTTTCTTTTATACGTTAAGTCCTGCCTTTCTAAGAGCCTTGCACTTAAATGATGTGCGTATTACTACGAGATATGAGATATAGCCTGCCACATGCAGCTGTGGCCATTTCCTAACACTCACACACACTTGGTAAGCCGAGAGGGTGAAAGTGGTTTACCTGAGGGCACGTCAATGCTGACGATTGGGATCTTGACCTGCTTGAGCGTGACCAGGATGCCAGCGTAGGGCTCCTTGACGTTGGCGGGGTCTGTCTCCGGGCCTAGGATGGCGTCGATCACTATGTTGTAGGCATCGTTGATCAGCTGGACCTGGACACACACAATGTGTATTCATCATGGTAAGCGTGGAGGATGTGATATGGTATGCAATCATATTTATGGCATTGTTGTCTGAGGTTTTGATCATAACACACAGACGTATTACGTGAATGTATCAGTCAACCAGTGTACATAGAAGAGGGTAAGGAGTAGGGAATAAGGAGTAAAGGATAAAGAGTAAACAGTAAAACTCCAAAACAAAAGTAAGTGTAAAGAGCCAAACAAGAAAGAGTAAGGAGTAAATAGTAAACATTAAACGGTAAAGAGTTGTGAGTAAAGAGTAAACCGTAAAGAGTATGGCGTAAAAAGTAAAACAATAAACGGTAAAGAGTTTGGTGCAGTTGGGGCTGCAGACCTCCGTGGGGAGATAGGAGAGGAAGGGGATGTCCATCTTCTCACACTGCACGGTGAAGTCCTGGTGGGGGCTCTGGGCGGAGCGCTTGGGGTAGTAGATGGTGGGCTCGTACTCCTGTTGGACACGGACAGAGCAGAGGGGTCATCAACGGCTGGACAGTGAGGCTAGGTGACGATGGGTCACGATGATTTGCGTCTGCGTGATGAAGGGGAGGTTGAGGGGGAAAGGAGACCTATAAACCTGCAGGTGGAGAGGATGGTGCCGCTATGCGACGACCACCCATGATCTGCTGCAGACGCAATCCCACACACACATCTACTGTGAGCGTGTGTGTGTGTGTTTGTGTAGGTGGATTGCTATTCTGAGAAGAGCAGACATTTTCTTTCAGGAAGGAGGCGGGTGTGTGTGTGTGTGTGTGTGTGTGTGTGTGTGTGTGTCCAAGGTGTGTGTTCCAAACCACAAAAAGTCGCGCATTTAACAGGAGCATTGTCATAACACAAATGTTACTGTTTAACCCTAATTCTTTGGCTGCTGGTAGACCTCTGTTTTTTGTGTGGCACACAGACAGGAAGCTCTACATCCTCAGCCACATGTTCAGTCAACACTCTGTACAGAAGCCCCGGGCAAGCGAAGAGTGGGCTTCAATTTCACGAGGAGGTCTGGAAGAGGGATTGACCTGCCAGTCCAGACGCTCCTACGGGCTCCTCGGAGACTCAGAGCCAATCAGGCCTCATCCGCCTGACCTCATCTCCGTGGTGACCGCCAAAGAACACAGGGGAGGTGGTGGTGGGGGGGAGGGGTGAATTCGAGTCGGCCGGGACCTCGCAGACCCCCTGCGTTTCCTGAACCTCCGAAAGCGGTTACATCACCAACGCAAGGACGACCCAGGGGACCTGCTGACCTGCCAGAATGCTCTGGAAATCCAGCGTGGCAGGATGGAGCGTTGGCGAGGCACAGGAGAAACAGGGCTCACAGACAGGGGGGTCACTCCACTCTTTTGTTGTCCATGTTAGGGGTCACCACGGTTACATTTCCTCTCCCTCAAGGACAATCGTCTTCTGGTGGACCGGTACCTTTTTTTTTTCCATCTGCTGAGAGTCAGGGTGGATTTCGGAGAATGAAAGGCCAGGTTCAAAGGGCACCATGAGAGGGTCTAGGGACGACGATTCTTGTGTTACAAAGGGGATTCTGTGAGACGTCAAGAACAAGGGGATATTGTACGTGCAAAAAAAACATGACGTGAGGGAGTCAAACAGAACCTCCTGTCCACTCCCCGTGACACCCCCAACACACTGGAACTCATTTGTTTAAGGACTGGGTGACTATTTTCCAATATGCAATCAATTGGCTTTTTCCACTTATCTCGCATCTAGAGAAGAGAGAAAATCACGGACCCCTGCCAAATACAGTCAGACTCAAGCTGGCTCCGCCAGCACGGACGGTCGGGTCGGACTTTTTCATCAGGCCGGCTTAATAACCGGAGGCAAAACACAACGTTTCATTTAATTACATTCCCAGCTCCCAATCCGTCTGTCACGGAGGGAGGCACATCGTGACAAGGCAAACATTGTGCCTTAAATCTGGTAGAATATCATCACGGTCCAATTGTAATTATTTATGAAGACGATAGCTCCTCACTATGAGAGCACAGGTGAAAAAAGTCCTCTGCTATGTGTTTCTTTTTTGGCTATATGGGCTCTCTTGTGGTGTGCTGACCCTTTGAGGACCTCCAAACTACCTCCATCCTACCAGAGAAGAAGAGTAATGCTAGGTCAGGGCACACCCGGCTTGATAACAATCTTTTTCTTCAGATCAAAGTTATGCGAAAAGGCTTGATGCATTCCAGCGGTGACAGTGCAATATACTATATCTCAGAGTGCCAAACCTGGCCTGGAAAGGAAGGTTAAAAGAGAAAGTGAAGAGGGAGAGAGATGGAGATGAGAGAGAGAGAGAGAGAGAGAGAGAGAGAGAGAGAGAGAGAGAGAGAGAGAGAGAGAGAGAGAGAGAGAGAGAGAGAGAGAGAGAGAGAAAGAGAAAGAGCGAGAGATGGAGATAAGAGAGAGAGAGAGAGAGAGAGAGACTCAAAGGCAGCCATCAAACAACTTCTGAAAGCAAGAGAGCAGAGGCCATCAGTATGGCTTTAATCTAAGCCATTGATGCACCATAAGTCTAGCATCTTGGACACATCTTGGCAAGCTTTCCATTCCCACCCAATATCCTGAAACATCCTCGGTTTCCCCTTCCATTGGCGTCAAGAGACGCGCCACTCAAACGCCACGTCAAATCTATTGTGATTTAACACCCACACAGTGATCCCTTTTAGGTGGCGCGGTCGAGTGGATTCGTTCGCGGCGAGCCAGAAAAAAAAACGAAAAAAAAAAGGAAAACGTGCAGGATCTGGCCGTGACATCACAGACATGACCTCACCTCGCCCCCCGCGCCAGCTGTCCCGCGGCCAGGCCGGCTCCACGAGAGCCAAAACAGCACGACGCCACGGTGAGACGTCTCGGGGATTTCACTGGCGGCCCCGTTTCGCGCTGAGCTGCTCCGCCGGAGGGCTGAAAATACGCGGTCGGACCATTTCCACATGGCCGTGCCCGTGCGTGACTGGTGTTTTATGACACCCCACTGCTCCGTGTGGTGTATGGAGTTACTATGGTGTTAATATGGACCCCGTTAAGCTTGACTGTACTGTACGCACGCGTCACGTTGGATCTGGCAAATGACTGTTATGGACTCTGATCACACTGGGATTGTACTTACGAATATGCGGAGGTGCCGGGCACACACCAGCCCGATGGAGCCGTTCTGCTCCGGCCCACAAACCACCAGGACCGTCGGCTGCTTCCGGCCCATGCTGCTGAGAGGGAACGCCTGGAGAGAGAGAGAGAGAGAGAGAGAGAGAGAGAGAGAGAGAGAGAGAGAGAGAGAGAGACAGAGAGAGAGAGAGAGAGAGAGAGAGAGAACATGTCACTGTCGGGCTGAGTCATTCCGGTGCCCTGGCCCTTCTCCGTCACTGTCATGGCCTCTGACCACAGCATGCCAGGGGAGCCAGACCCAGCAGGACCCGGCCCCTGCGCCCGCTTAGAAGAAAGTCCCCCCGTCACATCAAAATATCCCTGACCGGGTGTGGAAAACATACCAGAACCCTAACTAACACGGGAGCCCTAAATAACACTCTTTCCATCCGGGCCCGGAGCCGTACTCCCCCGCAGGGCGACCGGCCGCCTCCGTCTCCCTGGCTGACGGCAGCACACATTCCCTGCTAAAGGAAGGTACTGACCCGCAAGCACCATGGAGACAACGCGTGTGTCGACCTAGGTGGCTAATCCTCTCTCTCTCTCTCTCTCTCTCTCTCTCTCCCTCTCTCCCTCTCTCTCTCTCTCTCTCTCTCTCTCTCTCTCTCTCTCTCTCTCTCTCTCTCTCTCTCTCTCTCTCTCTCTCTCTCTCTCTCTCTCTCTCTCTCTCTCTCTCTCTCTCTCTCTCTCTCTCTCTCTCTCTCTCTCTCTCTCTCTCTCTCTCTCTCTCTCTCTCTCTCTCTCTCTCTCTCTCTCTCTCTCTCTCTCTCTCTCTCTCTCTCTCTCTCTCTCTCTCTCTCTCCTAGAAAGCGTGTCTGGCTGCGTAGGGGATGTGTCACGCTCGTCTCTTCGGGGACCCACAGTGTCTGCCCTCGTCTCCGCGGATTCTTTTCCCGTCGCTGTGCGTGTCCGACCCCTCCATCCCCCCATTGTGCCATTCAGTAAGCCAGCCTGGGGCGTGTCGCCTAATCGCTTCACAGGGAAGGCTTTATCCTTATCGGAGTGGCTTTCAGTGGGATGATGAATCCAGGACAATAGGCGGATGTTATCTCCGCCATGCAAATGCCCAGTCGGCCCCGCAGACATAGCGCTAATGAGAACACTGGAGCATGGCCCTGGCTGCTGAGGCAGAGGAAGCTAACAGGCCAGAGAGTGACAGGGAGACAGAGGACGAGAGGAGTGAACGGTTCTCGAGAGAGAGAGAGAGAGAGAGAGAGAGAGAGACCGGGGTTAAACAGAGAAGGGAGTGAGAAATAAAAAGGAGATGACAGAGAGAGAGAGAGGAATGAGATGGAGGAGAGAGGGATGATCGGGATGATCGAAGGCCACACATTGAGAACAGGAGGAAGAGAGAGATAGAAAGAGAGAGAGAGAGAGATAGAGAGATAGACAGGGGGGGGGGGGGCTATGAGAATGGTCTTGGGGTTGTGAACCAACCCTCTGGTGACAGTCAGGGGGCTGACTGGAGTGGGCGACCAGCTGTGAAATTGCCTCTTAATGGTGGCCTGTCACTGAGCCATGATGTGGCAGCTCAGATGAATGCTAACGCTAATTAGCACCATAGGCTGTCACTGGACGGGTAATGCTAACGCTAATTAGCACCATAGGCAGTCACTGGTCAGGGAATGCTAACGCTAATTAGCACCATAGGCCATCACTGGATGGGGAAGGCTAACGCTAATTAGCACTATAGGCCGTCACTGAACGGTTAGACTGGCCTAGGAGGCGGTTCTCTGGTGACTCGCACAGAGAAAGAGACGGGCCAGAGGATGTCTGCATCCCACCATGGTCTTTGTGTTTCACTCCGTCTCCTGCCTCTTCATTCTTGTCTGGGTTTTTCTCTCTCTCTCTCTCCCTATCTCTCTCTCTCTCTCTCTCTCTCTCTCCCTATCTATCTCTCTCTCTCTCTCTCTCTCTCTCCCTATCTCTTACATTTTTCCTCTCCATGTTCGACATTCAACATGCCATTACCTAATCTCCTGTCGGGGAGGCAGAACTAAGCTTGTTTGCTCAAGTCCTGTCGTGTGGTAGATTGTGCCTACATTAACATATAAACACACACAGACACAAGTACACCCCCCCCCCCCCCCACACACACACACACACACACACACACACCAGGTGATATAGTAGTTTTGACTAATAAGGTATCTGAGGTAATCCTCTGACTCATATGGTAATAAGACATATGGCCTCCATTGCCGTCTGTATTCAGGCACTGGATTGGGTCCAGATCTGCGCGCGCACACAAACAGAGAGAGAGAGAGAGAGAGAGAGAGAGAGAGAGAGAGAGAGAGAGAGAGAGAGAGAGAGAGAGAGAGAGAGAGCTCGGCAGACCCCTAAGATGGGTCTGTGTCTGCTACTGCTGGCTGCTTTGGTTTGTGGGCTGGTGAAAGGATTACATGGTGAAGAGACTATAATCTGTCTGGCTACCCCAGGGTGGCTGTGTTCTGTCTGTGTGTGTGTGTGTGTGTGTGTGTGTGTGTGTGTGTGTGTGTGTGTATGTGTGTGTCTGTCTGGTCGAGGCGCTGCAGTGAAATCACGCGATCTGAAACTCCGACCACGGCACTTTCCCCTCAAAGAGTCAAACAGCGGTGACGTCATGCCAGTAGCTGGCGGCGGCGTTGCTGCGGGGTGCGGGTGGTACAGCGGGCCCCGAGGCCCCAGACGGTGTTTGTCTAGTAACGCTATGCCCCCCCCCCCCCCCCCCCCCCAGGCCACGGGCCGTTGAGCGGCCAGCTAGGCTACAGGGCGGCCTGCGGAGGGATGTGGTGGAGCTAATCAGACCCGCTGAAGGGAAGGCTCATCAAGAACACCCTGCTCCTTCTGCCTCTCTGTCTCCCTTCGTTCTCCCTCCCTCCATTCCTCTGTCTCAGATGGGAAGGCAGAGCTCATGTGTCTGGGTAGCAGTGGGAGGGGGTTTCATCATAGCGGCTGAGGCCTGCCCGGGGTTTAAACCCGCTGACAGCAAGGTCACAGGAACCACATCTGCTCCTACTCTGACTCCTCCAGCTCTGGGCCCGTCAGACTCCAGGTCAGCCCGATTCCATCTAACGAGAAAGGAGCAGACAATACGACATCAAGCCAGACCGGGCCAGACCAGACCCGGGCCAGAGTAGACCACAATTGGTGCTGGCAAGGGGCTCTCTGTTCTGTCCCTGCTTGTTACATTAGAGAGCATATCTCTGTCATCGCCCTGACCCTGGAATGGAACCCGGAGGTGTCACGTGTTTTATGGACCGGAGAAACCAAGCTAATGACGACAACGTTCCCCCTCCTCTACAAAAATCTGACCAAGCGTTAATCCCTGCTTATTTAGACTGCTACTGTTTACTGTTAGCCCTCTGGGAGTCCATTTTAAATCTCCACATCAGGAGGTCCTGAAAGAGCTGAATATACGGTAAATCCTGCTCTGTGGGCCAGGACCACACATTAGGACAGGAGAATAGCTGGGTGGTTGGATGCAGAAGATGAGTGTAACACGACACCGTCATTGCTGTTCTTGGAGGTAGACGGGGTAGCGTTAGGACAAGGCAGTGGCTTTAAAAGAAGGAGGGATCAATGAAGTTTGGGAGGTGCGAAAAGAGAATTGAGATCTTTTAGTGCTGGTTAAACAAGTTGGCTGGAAAAGTGTGTGAGGTAGACAAGGCTATGAATAGTGAAAAACAACACGTCAATGAAAGAAAGAATGAAAGACTGAATGAATTAGGGTACGAAGGAACACACAAACAAGCGAACGAAGGGCGCTACGTGGCGTAGGCGTGGGGTGCTGGCTGACCTTGGTGATGGCGATGGCGCAGGCGTGGCCCCAGATCTCGATCAGCTGCTGCTGTCCAAAGCGGTAGTCTCTGAGTAGCTCCGTCTCGATGGCGGCCACCTCCACTTTACTGCAAGACACCAGCAGCACAGGGCACGAGGTTAGAGGGGGATGTGTGGCGGCATCATCCTCATCGTCATCATCATCATCCTCCTCATCCTCCTCATCATCCTAAACATCCTCCTCATCCTCATCCCAAACATCATCGTCCTCATCCTCCTCATCCTCATAATCACACTCATCATCATCCACTTCCTCCTCCTCATCATGGTCGTCATCCGCATCCTCATTCTCATAATTTTCATCATCATCATCATCATCATCATCATCATCATCATTATCAACCTAATCATCGTCATGAGCCTTTATAATGATCAGCTTCATCACCCTCATCATTATCGTTCAACATATAATTGTTAAGTCGTTATTATGATCCTCTATATAATCCTCCGTCATAATAATAGCCACAACTAATCATTTTTGTCATCCTCATCATCCGTGTTTCCCTCCTAAGAACCTCTTCATCACATATGGCGGACTGGTTGAACCCTACTGTCTACTGTGGAGTGACAGGGAAAGTAGCTGAGCAGGCCCCTCTGGTCTCACTGGCCTAGAACGCCTGAGGTAGACATGAAAAGCTGTCAATTTTTTTGAACTGTAGAAATATAATATCTCTCTTAGCACTAAAACTTCTAGCAACTTATGGAAATGGCTGCATAGCGAGTCACAACCATCAATCAACAAAATGACTGCCGTTCCAAACTGGTTGAAGACTTTTGTTTAGCTAGTGCTACGTTTATGTAAGGATTCGAGGTATTGTAGCTTGTAAAAATGTTTATGCAGTTATAAGACAGTTTGTGGTATTTATGTGGTTCTGAAAGAAGTCCACTCCTAAAATATTTAAATGAAATGTGTTCAAATTCAAAATAGGCCACCAGAAACTTTACAGTGACCTTCATGGATAACACATTAACCGTGTGTATGTGTGCGTGTGTGTGTGTGTGTGTGTGTGTGTTTGTGCTCCTAATGTTTTCAGTCTCAGAATTGCAACATTTGTAGCATTGCATTATAGGCTGTTGAAGTTCATTCTGCTTCTCCTACTGTATGTATGTGTGCATACGTGTGTCTGTGATTGTGTGCGTGTGCATGTGTGTATGTGTGAGTGTGTTGGTTTCGATGGGTTCAGGGTATCGGATAGGACGGTTTGTGTCAGTTACAAAGTAACAGAGATGTCACCCCGTGGTCAGGACGGTAACCAGAGAGGCCAAGGCCAAAATCCAACCCAAACACAGAGTACCTACCCTGGTACAAGCCTGCTGTGCTGCTTACACGCGTCATAACGCTCCATCCATTTGGCAACAGAGACATCTGGTGAAGCACACCAGTACTACAGCTTATCCTTACACGTCCTAAGACATGGGATTACATGGAGTGCAACAGACCAGAAAGCTTCACGCGCCCTCAACATTTCAGACTAGCCAGCTAAGTCGGGCTGGCCTTCAGAGTTCAGAGAGATCACAGAATGCTCAAACGAAAAGGGGACGCGTCGTTACGCCGGTTCATCTTGCGGGGCATCGTTGTGACGTGCGATAACATCGTGTTCACGCAGCGGCATGGCCGCGTCATTGAGCGTACATCGCTAGTTTTTGTCTGCCTGTCCGTGAGCAGACGGAACACAATGGCCTGGCGTGCACGCCGTCCACAGCCCCAGCAGACAGGGGAGAGACTGTGGAGAGGACAGATGAAGGGGGGATCGAATTAAAGAAATGAAAGAGCAGGGAGAGTGAGAGAGAGAGAGAGAGACCAGGGGTGGAGAGAGGGAGCGCCAGCCTCAATCTCCATAGAACAAGCGGCACATAATTAAATAAACACAGCCCTACATCCCAAATCAGAGCAGTTAGTGTGTGTGTGTGTGTGTGTGTGTGTGTGTGTGTGTGTGTGTGTGTTAGTGTGTGTGTTTGTGTCAGTGTGTGTGAATATGTGTATGTACCTGTGTCTGCATCTGTCTGCATATACACCAGTGTGTGTGTGTGTGTGTGCGAATACGTGTGTACATATGTGCCTGTGTGTACATATGTGTGTGTGTGTGTGTGTGTGTGTGTGTGTGCACCTGTGAGTGTGTAGGAGCGAGCGTGCGGGTGTGTGTGCGTGTGTGTGTCCCCAACAGTGGCTGTTGGCATTTACCTGGGCCAGCTGAGCAGCGGCAGCCCTCATCCCGTCTCGCCTCGGAAATTTCCTGACTCCCCGTGACAACATGGTATTTGTAAAGTTCACCCTGCGTTCACGGGCTGGGCTCTCCGCTCCTCCCCCACCCCCTAGTCCCCCCTGGTTAGAGAGCAGCCGCGCTGAGGCCTGAGGACCCTGGCTATGTGGCTGCCCCTTCGCCCTGCCCCACCATCTGCTACATGCTGTATCTGTAACACTCAAAGAAATGCTCTGGTCCCCGGTCCACAGTCTGCAGCGCGTGGCCTCAGGGGTTAATGTCATACGCTCGGATCCAGTAGAGCTGCTTTCTTGGCCGGGCCTCCATTGGAAAAGGTCTGAATGGGACTTGCTGGGTTAAATAAAGGTATAATGTTAACAATAGACAAACAATAGCCTCCTAGCCTATTCCCTCACCTGGCATTCCCCTGCTGGTCACTTCCAGAGAGGGCCAGCGGTAGTGAGGCTGTCCCACCACCAGGGGGCAGTGCTGAGCGTGGACGAATTCTGCCTGGCTCAGGTTCACAATCCGACCCGTTTGACTGATGCTACTGCACAGGGAGGGGGGGGGGGGGGGGGGGGGCCACACACACACGACTGAACCGAGAGGCTTCGAGTGCTCGTGAACCCAGAAGGCTCCCTGATAGACGAGGGCTCTCCAAACGGGAGCCAAAGGAAACTCAGGTGCACTGAAGGGAGCGGCCATGTGGACTGGAGGCAAGAAGGACCACGGGGGTGAGTGCACGAGTGTGTGCTCACAAAAGCGTCATTTTGGCTGTGTGTGTGTCTGTCTAGTACCTACGGGAAGGGGGGCCGGGTATTCAGGACCGGCAGGTGCAGCAGCCCTTCCAGTCAGACACAGTAACAAGCTCCAGACAGGGTCCCCTGTCCCCGCTCCACTCCCCAGGAGACAGCCTTAATTTCCCCATGCCATGACCGACAGGTCCCCCGTGAGTGGCACCGCCACCCCCGCAGCGTCACTCTGCTGGGAACCAACATCTTCTGATGAGCCTGTTCATCCGTACAGGGGCGCACACACACACACACACACACACACACACACACACACACACACACACATTGCATACTGTGCACAGTCACACACATAATGTGCACACAGACATACACACAACATTTGCACATACACAACCACACACACACACGCACACACACACACACACACACACACACGCACACACACACACACCTATCGTAAACCTGCTGTACATTCACACATTGAGCACCACGGTCTCTGACAGACTGTAGGTGGTGGGGGTAATATTCTTTAGAGACTACACAGTGGCTTAACAGCACTGAGTCCTGCTCACACAACACACTCCCGTCTGGGCCCCGACTCGGCTTGGTTCTGCTCCGTCGCGCAGCGAGCGGACCCCTCAATCCCAGAGGGGACAAATGGAGGCTGGCCCCGGAGCACGGAGCAAACACCGAATCCCACGTTCCCCGCCCGATTGGCTGCACAAACAAGATGACTCACCGCTCCGGGATCCCCCCACCCCTCACCGTCACCGGGGCCCCTGACAGGGCCAGAGCAGAACGGGCCGTGTTCAACAACAAGCCTAATGACAAGAGCCCTGAGCCATGGAGCAGCACACAAGCTACAGGCTGTTATTGGAACGGGACGCTCCCCGCAGGAGCACTCACACCCTGCTTCAACTTTCACTATGATGATAACGCGAGAGGGTGTCGTCACCATTTCTACACGGAGACAGAGGGTTGCTGAACGCCGTTGGTGTGTTTGTTTTGTGGTGGTTTTTATGGTTTTTGTTTTGGGGGAGAGGGAGACTTTTGTCTTGATAGACTCAGCTGCCACCTCTTTTGGCACAATCTTCTCTGGGAGAAGAGACGCAGTAATTGGAGCTAAGAGGGGCTTTATCCCTTGTGCTGACAAGAGGATGCCCGCCCTCCTCCCCCTCCGCCCCCTCCGCCCCCTCCATCTTCTTGTCCGTCCGTTCCACTGTGATGAACTAGCAGACCTTAAATGTGGATTCCCATGGTAACGCCTCCAGTGGGCCCGGGCAGGGAGATGGCAGTGCGATAATGGGCCAGACTCCCTGTGTGTGTGTGTGTGTGCAGCGCTGCAGACGGGGGACAGCCAGAGCACGGTCCACCTTGCTCGTTAGGCCCTGTGCCCCCCCGGACCCTCCGCTCCGCTCTCTCTGTCCCCATGCCTTTCCCTTTTTGTACGTCTCCCTCTCTTCCCGCTCCCAAAGCTTCCCGTTTTGCCCCGCATTCTCTCACGCTTCGCCTCTTTCTCGCCGATTCCTTGCTCTTCGAGAAACTCTGTCTTTAACCCTTTCTCTCCCCCCCCCCCCCCCCGTTTCTCCCTCCCTCCCCTCCCTTTTCATGCTGCTGTAACGATAACAAGCGCAGCTTCACAAAGTGAACGAGGGATGAAGAGTGGTAGTCGGAGAGCGCACAAAGAGACGTCGTCGCCGCCGAGGAAGAGGTGGCCTCGGAGCTGCCCCGTGAGCGCACGGCAGACAACTGCTCACTCCGAGGCCACGTCTCCTCCGGCTCGGTGCGGCGGGCGGAACCGGAGCCTGCAGGCAGAGAAAGTGCCGTGCGGGCCTTCCAATTGACACCGGAGAGGCAAGGGTGGGGGGTTTGAGCACCCCCGTTGGCGGAGCCATAATCCCATTTGAGGTGTCGAGTGGCGTTCCAGCTAAAAGGTTTTTAGGGTCCACCGTCGGGCTGGTGAACGAGAAGAGCGGTTTTCGCCACTTAGAGACACGGAGAAGAGCCTTCTGATTGGGTGTTTGCTTGCTACTCCAATACCCATAATGGTGCCTCTCCACTTTGCTTTCGGTTCCGACAAAAAAAGCGAGGCTCTCTCAGAGGGAGTGGCAGCACTTTAGGGGGTTTGTGTGGAAACGTGGTGCAGCGTGCACCGGGCTTTAAGACGTACGAAGCAACGGAGCTCCAAGCGATGCACACAGAGGGCGTTGAGCCGGGGGATGGAGAGATGATTGATAGGGACGAGGAGACTGGGGAGGGAGGGGGGGGGGTTTGGAGAAAAGGAGGGGGCGCATGAAGAAAGTAGGAGCGAGAAAAGCAATAAGGTCTGGAAAGATGTTCCGCCGCACCAATTCAATTTGGTCTCAGCCCCAGCCTCCGCCTCGTGAGAAACGGGCTGCTTTAGTGTTGGAGCCAGTGTGTGTGTGTGTGTGTGTGTGTGCGTGTGTGTGTGTGTGTGTGTAGACAGCATTAAGAGGCGCCTGACACTCAGACTGGAGACCTGCGTGGTTTTGCGTTAGGGGCTTCACCTTGACCATGGAGAACACGTTTAGACGCCCATGTTTGGGCGCTCGCTCCTATTTTTAGCCACGATGTCACTTCCTATTCACAGGTCTGTTACTCAGCTCACAGCCACACTATGTGTCACGTTCGAGGTGCCACCTGCATGGACGCCCATTTATAGTCTGCTGCCAAGGAGATTGATCTCTTCCATCAGCAGGTGCAAGACGGAAAGCGATAAGTATGTTTGTGTGTGTGTGTGTCTGTGTGTGTGTGTGTGTGTGTGTGCGTGTCTGTGCGCACACACACTGGTGTAACAGGTGTGAGTCTCTCCACTCTGAGGCAGGGAGGTTCAGTCAAGTCCACACCACGCCGACAGCCGCTCCACGTGCAGAAGCTCATCCTCTCTTTAGCCCCACCGGCTGATCCCAGATCAGATGAGCGAGGGCACACCGAGACGCAGCACCTGGGCCACCACCCCGCCCCATGACAGCCTGAGCCAGACGGAAGGCATCCGTCTGTACGGAGGGAAAGCGCCGTATCCCCAGCGTCCTGTTGCTCGGTGGGGAAAGGCCGTTTCTCAGCCCCCTAGGCTGGAGGGAATCAGGGCCAGATTAAAGCCGACTGCCTGGCCCCATCTCATTGATTTAGCCCGGCCCCCGGAGAGGGGTCCGCAGGTGGCTGGGAGCGGGCTAACTCGATGGAATAAAGTCCGCTCGCCGCTCGATGGCGACAGCACGCTTTTAGCTGCGACCCTCCGACACGACGGCGCTACATCAAACGCCCCGCTGTCGCCCTGTCAAGGTG
>JAPMUY010009987.1:0-17500 GCA_026901105.3 Galaxias olidus
AGGATCAGAGGTTTCTGAGTAGTCCAGAGGACTGACAACTGTGTGTAGCGTCCATGGATGAGCTGTGGACTCATCGAGCTCCTGACATCATATTCAAATCCCGGGCTGTCGAAGTGGACCGGCGAACACTCGGCCTCGGAGACTCCACGGCTTTTGTGTGGGGGGGCGTGTTGATGTCTCGATCTCTTGTGTATGTGTGTGTGTGTGTGTGTGTGTGTGTGTGTTTGTTTATGTTTCGGGTAATACAACGCACTTTTTGGGGCCGGCTCAACCGTGTGCGCGCCCCACGTCGGTGCTAGCTGTGCTCTCTCTGTGTGTGTGTGTGTGTGTGTGTGTGTGTGTGTGTGTGTGTGTGTGTGCGTGTGTGGGAGGGGGTGTGAGCGTGGGTGGGGCCTGAAAATAGGGCCCCCGTAGAGAGCTGTAGGCACGCTAAAGAGGCCAAAGACCACAGCAGCGCGCGCGGGCTGGGGCAGGGGGGGGATCAGCTGGATCTTCTCTGATGCGGGCGCTTTCTTCACGCTCGGCCCTGGCAGTCACCCGACATCGGCAGCTGGCGGGCTGCATCTACGGTGTCGTTGGTAGCGACGTGCGTTCCTTTATATGGAGCATCTCTCTGCGGGCAGTTCGTATTTGTTAACACAGCACTCGGAACAGTCCCGGCCTCCTCTCGCGTTCCCCTTCGAGGAGGCGGACCTGGCTGGTAAGGCTGATCCAGGGAGCGGAGGAGTCATGATGTCCGAGTTGCCAACGGCGACGGGGAGTGTTTCTTTGGAACTTGCGGGAGGCGCGGGTGGAAAGAAGCAGGCAACGGCTGGAGCACTCTGAGGCCAAAAACACAAACAGAGGACAGTTTGAGACGGAGAAACCGCATTCAAGAGCACAGGAGATGACACCCGAGCGCTGCCATGGCTGCTTTGCACCAAGCTGCGGAAGCTACAACTCCCCGCACTCCCTCACTCACCCTCTCACTGAAGCAACCCCTCCTCCCCCTTCCTCAGCCTCAGTTAGTGTACATGATCAGTGTTCTGGAGGTGACTCCCCCCCCCCCTCTCTCGTCTACTCGGATAGGAAAATAGCTGTCTGCCCGTTACATACTTTGGGGGGGTTGAGCCAGCGGCAAAGAAGTACCACCCATCGTGTGTGTGTGTGTGTGTGTGTGTGTGTGTGCGCGCGGATGACGCAGCCGGCAGGCGTGCAGGGGAGTAAGCGCCTCGGGTGAGGTCGGTGATGGCCCCCGCCGTGTTTTTGGCTGGGCGCTTTGACCAAAGGCCAGGCTCGTTCCCGGCGAGGGGGAGAGCTCTCGGGGGCAGGGGGAAGGATGATGCCCACCGTCAGCTCCCTGGCAGAAACACCTCCTCCATGCTCTTTCCTTGATCTGGAGACAAAGCGTCCTCGTGCTGTGCGTCTCTCCTCCCTCGCTGCTGCTTTTGAAAAAAAACCTGTCGGAGTCTGACAAGCTGCTTTCCGTCTGAAGGCGTTCACCCCCCACATGAAAAGAAAAGCTACCATCTCATTTGAAAGTTTCTAAATTTGCCTAATATGGTCGTGTTTTATTCAAGCGTTTGATTTTCAAAACAGCTGCTTTGGCTGAGGGACGCTTTGATGCTTTGGGAAGCAACGGCTGTACGACTTTGGGAAGTGAACCAGCGATAGCTGGCATTTGTCAAAGCGTCGGACTTCCTCCTCTCACCGCTTGTTCTCCAGAGCCTTTGGGCGGGGCGCGTTTCTGACCAGTGACCTTTGGTTGGTCTGTGGATTACGCCTGTGTTTCTCCAGCCTTGTATGCTGCAGGGTGGCATGCTGTAGCCATGGCCTGTTCCCCAGCAGGAGCCTGCACACCTCCTCCTGGAACCCCGCAGAGAACCACTCACGCTGTGAGACTACTCTCTCTCGCTCACACGTATACACGTACGCGCACGCGCGCAAACACACACACACACACACACACACACACACACACACACACACACACACACACACACACACACACACACACACACACACACACACACACACACACACACAGACCAGGAACTGGGACCATGCCCAGAACTGCACACTCCTTCCCTTGGGCTATACATGAACAAATAAACAAAACCCAGCGCAGAAAGTGGCTAGGCTGAAATGTTAGCCATGTCTCTATCATGTATGGCCTCCCCCGGTTATTGAGCCATGGCTGATCCCATTGAGAAAACGTTGATCTGGTTCTCTGAACGTATCTGTTTTAGAATCAGACCAATTGGGTCCGTGACTGAAGACTAGTGGAATGAGCGTGCCAAAAAGGGTTTCCTATGGCACTTAGTGCTGTTCTTTTTGCTCATTAAATATGATGGCCGTTACATCAGAACAAATCCCCCAAAAAAATGTATGTAATGCAAAATAATTTGATCAAACAAACCCGTTAGAATTCCTTTGCTTCATCGAGACAGTTGTATTACTGTAAAATACAGCCTACATGTACGAAGTGAAACGAAAGTGGCCACATTTCAATAAAACATTAAGGAAGGATGATTCATTTATATGAAAATCTGTCTAAATTACAAAATATTCCACGTGATATTATCAAACTTTTTTTCACCAAGGTAGAGACGGAAGATTACAGGTCCGTTCAAGCGAGCATTTGTTCTACTTCAAAGGCAGCCTTCAACAAAGGCTAACTCTATGGATGCCTCCGAGTGATTCAGGAACGCCCTCCACCGAAAAATCGAAACAATAAAGCAGTCCAAACAGTCAAGTTTCTTTTTCCTCCAAAGGTGAACGTGAGCAATGTTCTTTATGTGCAGTCTGCCCCCGAGGTGAGGAGGTCGCTGTCTGCGCGGACATGCTAGAGGTCGGCCTTGGCGCGCTGCGGTGGCCCTGCCTTGGCGAGCGTTCCACACACGGTCACCTTGGTGCTGTTTGACTAATGAAACAGAGGCCGGTCTGCGAGCGCAAAGCGCCGCCATCGACGAACGTTTTGGCACGTCGGCCTGACAACGGCGATCGTCTAGCTTTCTGTTCAGCGTGCGTGTCTTCTGTGGGACACACAGACAAGCACACACGTTGAGAGAGAGAGAAAAAAACATGCAGGTAGACGAGGCCGTTCACTGGCGGGCTTCTGCCGGCGTTCAGCGGCGTAATATCGGAGGATATTAAAGTTTGCACAAAGATCTTCAAGGTTCACAGAAACAATTGTTAAGATTGAGAGGCTCAGTATTCGTGCAGGGAGGGACTATAGGAGAGTATATTTGAGATGGGGAAATGTGAATAAACGGGAAGAGAGGGTTAAGGTGGGGATGTGTGCTTCCTCACCTTTGATTAATAGCTGACTATCATGTCTCCTTTCTCTCTCTCTCTCTCTCTCTCACTATCTCACTCTCTATCTCTCACTCTCTCACTCACTCTCTCTCTCACTCTCTCTCTCTCTCTCTCTCTCTCTCTCTCTCTCTCTCTCTCTCTCTCTCTCTCTCTCTTTCTCTCTCTCTGTATTTCTCACTCTCTGTTTCTCTCTGTCTGTATTTGTCTCTCTCTATCTCTTGCGTTGTGGGCAGGCATGTTGGTTTCAGGTAATAGCTAACGGTCTGCTAACGTTTCCTTTTCAGCACGATGATGTATTCATCCCGACACGTTGTGCTGACCTTTCCTATCAGAATTAAATTTTCCACAGATGTATTTTTAATTACAATGGTGTTCCTCTCTCCTGTCTCCTTTGGACTCTTTCTCCCCACCGCTGTATGCAAAAAAAAAAGTATATATGAAAAAAAAAAAAGAAATGACACACTGTTACGGTGGCCTAGGACAAAGATTAATCAGCCATTACAGCCGTGTTGAAACGCCTGGAGTGATATGTGGACTCAGATGCACCACTGCCGGTTTAATTAGCGGTGAAGTGACAGGAGATTTCAGAGCCGACAGAACATAGCCGACCGGAAAGGTCAGGTGTTTGTGTGTGTGTGTGTGTGTGTGTGTGTGTGTGTGTGTGTGTGTGTGTGTGCGTATGTCTTTCTGTGTTTGGAGCTATGCTCACCTCTCGGCAGTCGTGACCTTATTTCGTTAGACTATAGCATTGCCGTAACAGATTTCCCCCCTAAACCAGAATATAATAGATTTTATTCAAATTATGATTCGGTGACCTTTAGTAAATACCCACATTTCTGATTAGGTGAAATTAGATAAGAAAATAAGGGACGACGATGACTATGTTCAGGACGATGACAATACGTGTCCTCAATGCCTCGCATAGGTTACTCCATTTGGTGTGAATTCACCTCTCAATTAGGAATTATATTAGAGGATCAAGCAAGAGAAAGAGGGAGAGAGAGAGCGCGAGAGAGAGAGAGAGAGAAAGAGAGAGAGTGAAAGAGGAAAGGATGTGTATAGCGGACTTTGACAGGACTTTGTCTCAGTGTAGAGAGATACAGGGCTTTGTCTCAGAGCAGAGAGAGATAGAGGACTTTGCCTCGGGGTAGAGAGAGATAGAGGACTTTGCCTCGGGGTAGAGAGAGATAGAGGACTTTGTCTCAGGGTAGAGAGAGATAGATGACTTTGTCTCGGGGTAGAGAGAGATAGAGGACTTTGTCTCAGGGTAGAGAGAGATAGATTACTTTGTCTCAGGGTAGAGAGATAGAGGACTTTGTCTCAGGGTAGAGAGAGATAGATTACTTTGTCTCAGGGTAGGGAGATACAAGACTTTGTCTCAGAGCAGAGAGAGATAGAGGACTTTGTCTCAGAGCAGAGAGATAGAGGACTTTGTCTCAGGGTAGAGAGAGATAGAAGACTTTGTCTCAGGGTAGAGAGAGATAGATGACTTTGTCTCAGGGTAGAGAGAGATAGAGGGTAGAGAGAGATAGATGACTGTCTCAGGGTAGAGAGAGATAGAGGACTTTGTCTCAGAGCAGAGAGAGATAGAGGACTTTGTCTCAGGGTAGAGAGATAGAGGACTTTGCCTCGGGGGTAAAGAGAGAGGCAGGACTTCTCCTCAGTGGAAAGAAAGAGAGGACTGTGTCTCAATCTTTTATTTATCTACAGCAGCGCTTGCTACGAAAGGTCACGGTGTCTGAGGCAATGTTATAGTCTCATAAAAAAAAACACAGTCAAAAGCCAGGTTAAATCAAGCAAGCCGGCGGTGGTGAGATTGGAGTGTGTGTGTGTGAGTTGTGTATGCGCGCGCGTGTGTGTGCGTTTGGTAGAAAGCAATGAGGCCATTGATTTCTGAAATGTCTTTCAAAATGTAGAGAACTTTCCCCCCCCCCCTATCGCTAATCACGTTTTTCTAGCGGCTGCGAGCGCTAGCGAGGCGCAGGCCAAACGACCCCCCCCCTTTCCATTGATAAACAAAGGTCATCATGTGCCATTTTACGGGCTTGTCTTAAGTACCCAATGAAGGTGTTTGTTTGGAAAATGGGCGAGCGTCTGAGGGAGGTTTAAACGCTCAGCCCATTAGCTGCTGTCTGCAGCCTGGAGGCTTAGAGGCTGACAAGCATCTCCCTGATCAGCCACAACGGTGTAAAAACAAACATTGTGTTTGTGTGTGTGTGTGTGTGTGTGTGTGTGTGTGTGTGTGTGTGTGTGTGTGTGTGTGTGTGTGTGTGTGTGTGTGTGTGTGTGTGTGTGTGTGTGTGTGTGTGTGCGTATGTGTCGAGCTGTGGGTGTTTTGCGGGGCGTGTGCCGCATTCACAATGTGTGCGTGTTTGTGTGTGTGTGTATATATGTGTGTGTGTGTGTGTGTGTGTGTGTGTGTGTGCGGGATCACAGCAACATCCAGTTACGGTCCGTCACAACAGCGGCATCACCTGCAAAGCGCCTGTCAGTCCCAGTGTAATGGAAGTGTAGCCTCTGAGACGCGGCCGGGCTCAGCGCACTGTCCACAGCCCGCCCGGCTGGTAGAGCTCAGCGGCCCGCCCGTCTGGTAGAGCTCAGCGGCCCGCCCGTCTGGTAGAGCTCAGCGGCCCGCCCGTCTGGTAGAGCTCAGCGGCCCGCCCGTCTGGTAGAGCTCAGCGGCCCGCCCGTCTGGTAGAGCTCAGCGGCCCGCCCGTCTGGTAGAGCTCAGCGGACCGTCCGCGTGTGGTTGGGAATCAGGCCGCCTCGTCGGAACATGTGGCTAATCCCTCGTACTGGCAGAGAACCAGGTGCAGGTAGGAAAGGGGGTTTGACGGAGACTCCCGAATGGCTCCGTTCATATGTCTCTTCCCGTCCTTCTTCAAAATATTCCTATCTTTGCGGACTCAGTCATTTCCAGGAGTGCAAAGAGTCCATCTGTCTTCGTAGATTCGAAGGAGGAAACGCTTCAGGAGTGAATCCGTGGAGAGGATGGGGGCGGGTATCTTTAAATCCCTCTCTTAGTGGCGCTTCCCACTAAGTGGGTCAGTAGTGAATATTTGATGATGGCGAGTGATCACGAGTTATGTCGTTTGGCATGCCTTTCCCGGAGGAAGTGCGGCAGATCCCTACCGGTGTCTGACCTCGCCTCAGCGTTGGCTGGACCACGCAGGGAGGCCTAGTAGTCCATGCTGAGTCCAGAGAGGTCCCCATGCCAGCAGGGCCCTGGAGGTCTGAGCACGGAGGATGAGCCGCGTCTACGAGTCTCTTTGGAGAAGCTGGGCTTTACAGAGACCCCTCTTTCTCAAGCCTCCTAGTGCAAAATACAGCAATGCATTTTGGGTTGTTTCGGACGACTGGATCTGAAAAGGCCCTGAGTAAATATTCACCAGGGTTTCAAAAGTTTTCGCACGCCGTGAAAAATCTTCCTCTATTGTTTGTTGTGGCTTGTGTTGATTTTGGAAGGGAACAATGGTCCCTACTCCCTACAAGGTGTATTTTAATTACAATATGCCACAGGTGCTATGAAAATATTCAAATAGGGATTGCAGATCAACGGTGCAAAATTGTTCCAACTTACAGTAGCATGGCTAAGCTCATTTATATTTATGATATGCTAATGGTCTAATGAGTTAGTTTCACCCAGTGAATGATCTCTGCAAAATAGAAGGCCATATCATTTTGTGTGTGTGTGTATGTGTGTGTCTGGCATCAGGTGAGTGAAAAAGTAACAAGCTGTTTTGTGAGTGCGTTTGCTTGTGTCTTTTTAGTGTATGTGTGTGCGTATGCTACCATGGGAGTGCCTTTGTGTATGTGTTCTTAAATATAACTGTGTGTGCGTGTTACCATGGGAGTGCCTTTGTGTATGTGTTCTTAAATATAACTGTGTGTGCGTGTTACCATGGGAGTGCCTTTGTGTATGTGTTCTTAAATATAACTGTGTGTGCGTGTTACCATGGGAGTGCCTTTGTGTATGTGTTCTTAAATATAACTGTGTGTGCGTTTTACCGTGGGAGTGCCTGCGTGTACGCGTTTGTAAACATAACCGAGACTCTCTCTCTCTCTCTGAGTGTGTGTGTGTGTGTGTTTGGCGGGGGCGGGCTACAATGCGCAGGGCGTGGACGGCGTGTGTGTGGTGGTGGTGCTGGCGTGCTCCAGGCTCCCACTCAAACCCCCAGCCCCTCCGTGGCCTCTGGGACACTCACATATACATGGGGGCTTCCGACCGTCCAAGCCCCAGGACATACTGTAGCTTTAGCTCCTGACCGTGGGAGCCGACTCTGGGAACACGCTGCTCTCACGTCGGGCACAGCGCCGCGGGAAGACGGGAGGAGGCGGGAGGCGGGTCGGCCGAAACCCGTTCCCATGGCAGCTGGGCCATCGTTGACAAGTCTGGTTTTGCCGGTTCTGCTTGTTAATTGTAGTTGTTTATTTGTTTGTCCGTGTTGGCGCTCCGGAATCAAAAGGGCACATTGTGGTCGTTCACGGGCCGTAATCAGCAAATAGAAATGGTCGGCGGTGATTGCATAGTTGTTTTCCTTTTTTCGCTCCTGCCGCTGTTCTCGACCGCCAGTCTAATTATCACCTGCGGACGCCACACACACACCGAAAGCCCAAAGGAATGTTTCCCTGACGGCGTGTGGGTGCCGCCCACGTTGACACGTTGCCATGCTCAAGGAGGGAGAGGGCGTTATTGGTCCCGCGCTCTCGCCCCAGCAAATCACAGAGGGGCCCTGCCCGATCAGTGACCACGTGGACGGGAGGAGAATGGCCCGCCGTTGCCTTTCAAGCACTCCTTTCTTTCTTTTCAATTTTCCCCCCTGCGTTTGATGGAGGGACTCTGCGAAGGAGAGCGAACGGCCTCTTCAATTTACAACTGTTGAGTGGGGGTAGGGGTGGGGGGGCTGCGCTTTTCTCTCAATTATCGCCCACTAATGGGCCCCTGGCGCTCCCCAACTTGGTTTGGGTCTGGCCCGGGCAGCCGGCGCTTCACTGGCAGCTCAATGGTGGTCATTGATCAAGGCTGGCGGAGGGCTTTGAAGCCTGCGGGGAACGATTGAGAAGAGAGAAAAGAAAAGCAGGGAGCCAGACGAGAGGTTAACGGATGGAGCGCGTCTGGAAGAGTGAGGAGAGGGAGTGTGTGTGTGTGTGTGTGTGTGTGTGTGTGTGTGTGTGTGTGCGTCTGTGTGTGGATGATTGATAAAAAAAGATGGGAGGACCGAACGTGTCCAGGTGTGCAGGCTCGTGTCAGCGGGTGCCTTGATGTGAGTGTGAGTGTGTGCGTGTGCGTGCCGGGAACCTCTGGGTTATTCTTTTGAGCGGGCGTTTTCACAGCGCGCACGCTCGCCCGAACGTAAATAAGTGCCTTGACTCTTCCACCCGCGTCTAATCCGTGTGTGTGTGTGTGTGTGTAGTGAGCTGACACAGGCGTCTAATCCGCATGCTTCTCCTCCTCCTCCTCCTCCTCCAGTGAACAAGCACAAGCCGTGGATCGAGACGTCCTACCATGGAGTCATCACGGAGAACACCGACATCGTCCTCCTGGACCCGCCCCTGGTGGCCCTCGACAAGGACGCCCCCGTCCCCTACGCAGGTATGGTACCTTCCGAATCTCACAGGCTGGCTCGCATGGAGAGAGGCGGGCGGACCACTCCAAAACGAATAGGGGTGGATGCGTTCCGGCCAGGGAGAATAAGCAAATCGCAGTGCATCGTGTAGTTTCTGTTTTTTTTTATTTTTTATTATGAGCTCAAGAATTACACAATTAACCAAATTACATGTCAAATGGTGGAGTTGTGGCCATCCCCGAATGAAACCCCCCTGGGTGGTGGAGGACATCACACAGACAAATCAAACCCAATCTGTCGGCTCCTTCTTGGTGACCGTCCCAACTCCCTCAGCGGGTTGCCAGTTCCTGCAGAGGTGCCAGCTCCTGCTGTGCGCCAGTTCCAGCAGGTTGCCAAGTCCTGCAGGTTGCCAGTTCCAGCAGGTTGCCAGCTCCTGCAGGTTACTTGTTCCAGTGGGATGGTGCTAGCCTGAGGCGCTCGGCCAGGCTGGGGCTCCAGTGTGTTGCTCCCTCCCGCCAGGCTGCTGATGTGCCCGAGATCCCCCCAGCATGGTGCTGTGATGTGGGGCTTCAGAACTGCCCCTACAGCCCCTCCGGCCTTGGAGCTGGGAGAACTAACGTGGCTTGACGACTGAAAGATTGGAGCGCGTGTGTGTGTGTGTGTGTGTGTGTGTGTGTGTGTGTGTGTGTGTTTGGGTGTGTGCATGTGTGAGTTCTGCTTGTCTGCGTGTGTGTTATGGCCGGAGGGGCTGCCTGTAATGGCTATTCTACAGGGTAGAAACGTGTGAGGGAAGGAAGAGAGAGAGGGGGAGGGAGAGAGTGAGAGAAAACACACCATCCATACCTTCACCTCTCCATTCCCCCTCCTTATCATCTCCTTCCCTCCATCAATCTCACCCCCTATATTCCATCCCTCCTTCCCTTCATTCTTCTCTCCTTTTATTCCCCCCTTCTTCTTTTCCCTCCCTCTCCCTCATTCTCTCCTTCTAAGCCTCCCTCCCTCCCTAAATCTCTCCCTCCATCTCGGTAAGTTGATTGATATAGACAAGGAGAGAGATATATAGAAAGTGAGAGAGAACGAAAGAAATATGGTGAGTGAAAAAAAAGACGATGAAGTAAATTGGAGAGAGAGAGAGAGCAGTAGAGGAGAAAGGTATAGTTAGAGAATAAAATACTTGAGAGAGAGCCAGAGGGATTGAAGGGGCGGTGTGGTGATCAGGCAGCGGTCACGCCTCATTAATTTCCTCCAGGCCTCTGGTTTTAATCACTACTAATACTGACTATTACTGACGTTCTCACAGAGCGACACGTACACACAGACACAAACACAAAGACACCACGTACATTAGGAACACAACAACACTGAAACACACGTGCATTACAAACACAACACTGAAATCCACATACATTACAAACACAACACTGAAATCCACAAACATTACAAACACAACACTGAAATCCACAAACATTACAAACACACTGAAATCCACATACATTACAAACACAACACTGAAATCCACAAACATTACAAACACAACACTGAAATCCACAAACATTACAAACACAACACTGAAATCCACAAACATTCGAAACACAACAACACTGAAATCCACATTCATTACAAACACAACACTGAAATCTACAAACATTACAAACACAACACTGAAATCCACGTACCGGGGGCTTAGCGCAAAAGGGGCGTAAGTGACATTTTCAGAATTTTACAGGAGAGCAAAAACTAACTTTTTATTGATTGTAATCATCTAATTAAAACCAATATATTTGAGCAATATATACTTTTATACAGAATAGGCTTCAAGGAATACATATTTTAAAAGATATATATATATATATATATATATATATATATATATATATATAAAAAAAAAGACAAAACTATAAAATATTTGCCAAAGCGTCACTTACGTCTATTGTGCACCAACATCTTATTACATTTTGTTTGTTGTTAAGGGCATAAGTGACATTTAGAAAATAATGTGTACTGGAACAAAGACAGAACAACAAGCCAAAATAAAAAATAAAAAAACATTTTAGACTTATATTCATTAACAACATAGTATAAATTAATTTGTAGTCTATTTAAAAACATTTCATACCCTTACTTAAAATTGTATTGTATAAATTAGTTTAACCCCATAAAATAAACACCATGTACTCCTATTAAAAAACTTGTAAAATGTTTGAATTATCGGTTGTCGTGAAAAATGTATAACTATACACTGCTCAAAAAAATTAAGGGAACACTTAAATCACACAGTGGATTTCGATGAACAAAATATTCAAGTTGAAAATCTTTATCGATATACATTGTGTAATTCTTTGAGAACAGAATGACGTAAGAATGGTCAATGGAAATCAAACTCATCAACGCATTGAGGGCTGGATTCAAAATGACACTGAAAATCAAAGTGAAAAATCAAAATCACAGGCTGATCCAACTTGCGTAAATTCATAATGTGGCTGGAGACTGTGCTGAAAGATACAGCAAACCTTCTTGCGATGGCACGTATGGATGTGCCCTCCTGGAGGAGCTGGACTACCTGAGCAACCTGAATGGGCTGCAGGTATCACCCCATGCTACCAGGAGTGACAAGAGCACTAGCAAAATGCAAAACTTGAGTAAAATCAGTCAAGAAGGACCAGGAGAGAGAAATGGTCCATGGCACCACCTGCAAAACCATTCCCTTTTTGGGGGTTGTCTTGCTGTTGCCTCTCCTGTCCACCCGTTGTCACTTTCATTTGCATCAAAACAGGTGAATTTGATTCACAATCACTTATGCTCCCTACGCCCGCATTACTGGGCGGCATTGTACCGGACCGTCGTGGTGAAGAAGGAGCTGAGCCGAAAGGTGAAGCTTGCGATTTACGAGTTGGTCTACGTTCCGACCCTCACCTATGATCATGAGCTTTGGGTATTGACCGAAAGAATAAGGTCACGAGTACAAGCGGCTGAAATGAGTTTCCTCTGTAGGGAGGCTGGGCTCAGCCGTAGGAATAGGGTAAAGAGCTCGGTCATCCGGAGGGAGCTCGGAGTAGAGCCACTGCTCCTTCGTGTCGAAATGAGCCAGATGAGGTGGTTGGGCATCGGCGCCTTCCTTTGGAGGTTTTTCGGGCACGCCCAACTGGTAGGAGACCCCGGGGTAGACCCGGAACACGCTGGAGAGATTATATATCTCATTTGGCCTGGGAACGCCTCGGGATCCCCCAGGAGGAGCTGGAAAACGGTGCTGGAAGAAGGACGTCTGGGCTACCCTGCTTAGCCTGCTGCCACCACGACCCGGCCCCGGATAAGCGGCGGAAAATGGATGGATGGATGTATGGATGGATTATGCTTCCTAACTGGACAGGTCTAAATCCCGGAAGTCTAATTTACTGGATGTTATACTGTGATGATAGAGTGTTCCCTTAATTTGAGCAGTGTATTTAAAAACAGTTTGTACCATTACTCAAATTTTATCAAATTATTTAACCCCATGTAGTAACCCTAGGAAACCCATGTTATTAAAAATGTGTCATGCTTACAGTTTAAGTGTTAGAATTAAGCATCCCTACTTTTGTGCATCAATGCCTACAGCTATAATTGATTGTCTGAAAGCAGTGGCGTGTTTAGAGTCTGGCTATTCAGCCATAGCCACGGGTCTTTTTCTTTAGCCATGTTTAATTTTTACTGCCACATATACAATTTTATGAATGTGATTAATTTTTTTTAACCTTAATATAATCAAGAGCATCACATTGAAATTAGAAACCTATTTTCAAGCGTGACCTCATACAACCACCCAATCATTAGTCCCAAATATAACCCCTTGCTAACTCGCGAGCAGCTATTTAATTTAAATATAAACACTTAGAGATACAAAAGAACAATATGTTAGAGGTTTTCCTTTAATAATTAAGTTTCATGCAATTCTAAAATTAAATAGACTTATTTGACCTCCACTTACGCCTTTACAGCACCAAGATTAGTGCAATTACGCCTTTTTTGCGCCAAACTCAATAGAAGGTTTACACTTACACCTTTATGTTTTCAGCCTTTATCTAAAAAAGTAAAAGTATTGCAACTTTATCCTTTCACCATTTGATAGAGCTCATTTAGACCTTTAAAATGATATATAAAACTCATTTTTGACCATTTTTGATGTCACTTATGCCCCTTTTGCGCCAAGCCCTCGATACATTACAAACACAACACTGAAATCCACATACATTAAAAACACAACACTGAAATCCACATACATTACAAACACAACACTGAAATCCACAAACATTACAAACACAACACTGAAATCCACATACATTACAAACACAACACTGAAATCCACATACATTACAAACACAACACTGAAATCCACATACATTACAAACACAACACTGAAATCCACATACATTACAAACACAACACTGAAATCCAATTACATTACAAACACAACACTGAAATCCACAAACATTACAAACACAACACTGAAATCCACAAACATTACAAACACAACAACACTGAAATCCACGTACATTCGAAACACAACAACACTGAAATCCACAAACATTACAAACACAACAACACTGAAATCCACAAACATTACAAACACAACAACACTGAAATCCACGTACATTCCAAACACAACAAAACTGAAATCCACGTCCATCCAATCCGGGTACGGCGATGCCGTCAGTCTGTCAGGAGAGTTCTGTTGCGACAGTGACACCTGTTCCATTATGTATCGTACACCCTTTTTCCTACCTCTCACCGAGCGACTCGAGAGTTTGTCTGATCGACTACAGTTGGGCTCTTCACCGTCTTCAAAGTGTTTCTGAAGGGGTTGAGCTGTCACTGCCTCAGACAGTACCCTGTTCTCTAGAAGGGATGTCTGGCATCGAAAACACGAGCAAAGGAAAACACTTTGACAAAAATGAAATAATAAATTCCGGTAAATCGGCGTACACAATCTAACGCCGTCTCTACTTCTCATTTGAACATGTGCTGGCGGATGCAAACGTGTAGTCGTTGGATCAGCCCAGAATCAAAGACGTAGCATTATAACAAAACACGGCACATGCTACTAAACTGATTTCAGTGGGTGTGTACGTGTGTGTGTCTGTGTCTGTGTCTGTGTCTGTGTCTGTGTGTGTGTGTGTGTGTGTGTGTGTGTGTGTGTGTGTGTGTGGTTGGTTTGAAGTATGTATGCGTGCCAGCGTACCTGTGTGTTTCAGCCTGTGCCACAATCAGGCTTTTTGAGTGGCTGTTAGCGTGAAGTGCTGAGCGGCTGTGATGCCTGACAGGTCCTCCGTCACCCTCCAGCTCCAGGGTGCATTAATGACCCAGAGAGAGGCCGGGGTTGACATGCTGCTGTGGGGCTGTGGGGCTGTGGGCTCCAGCCTGGCTGAAGGGAGAGGTAGAGGGGAGACTCAGCTCAGAGAAGGGCTGTGTTGTCCGGAGTCTCTGTTCATTTGTATTCGCAGATGTCAGACATGAACCAATGAAATGATCTCTTCTCCGTTTTGGTTTGTTTTTTTCTTTATAGGCATAAAGACACATTATGATGATGATCGTACGCTGATATATAATCTGTCTTTGTGAGACGCATGTACACAGAGGCTTGGTCTTTGAGGTCATCCGTACCTTAGTAATCCAGTAGAACTAGAACTCTCCCCTTTACCCTCTTTATGTCTGTTGCCCATGAGTCTGCCAATCATGCAGCTATAGAAACACCCTATACACACACACAAACACACACACACACATGCGGGTACTCACCCACTTACACAAAGACACAAACACACAGCCATGCACACCTATGTTCTCTCTTTCTCAACCACACACACACACACACACACACACACCTAGATGCTTGCTCTCTCATACACTCAAGACGCAACCTCAACTGCACTCTCCCTCACACACACACACACACACAAACACGCACACACATGCACTCCATCTCACATTTGTCACATCTTTTAAAGCGGTGGTTATCTTTTCTTTGCCTTTTTCTTTCTCCCCTAGTGGTGCACTTATTTCCTTTCTAGGTGTGTTACTCATTTATTTAGATCGCTCAGAGTGAGGGGATGAAAGAGTGTTTCAGTGGGATGGAAAATAAATTACGAAGTGGGGGTGCCGTCGGGGCATTCTCCCACTCAAAGTTTTTTGCACATCAGAAAAACCTATAATTCTTGTCTCTGTGGACTACTGACAGGAAGGAAAACATTCAGATACACTGATTTAGTCCAAAAATGGTATGCCAGGCCTCAAAGCCCATAGGCACGCAGACAAGCCATTGCCGTTTTTTTCCTGAATGAAGTGATGTGATCGGGCCGTGATGATCCCAACACTCAGTGGATCAAAACCTCGTGTGGGAAAGGTTGTCTGCCTTAAAGACACCTTTAAAGACACCACATCAATAGTTTGAATCACGGAATAACGTGACTGTGTATTCAACCCGTCGCATTCCGCTCAGACTCGCTTGCCCAACAGTGGGTGACGTCAGAGCAGGTAACCGGCACTGCCGCTTATTAAAAATGTATTAGACCTTCAAGCTTTTGCAACGACGAGGCTTAACATGCAACAAGGGTATTCTGATAAAGTGCCACTCGCCCGTTTCAATGCATCGTTTATTTTGATTGAATAGTCACTTAATTAATCTTCTATGACCCCCCCCCCCTCCCCCACCCTTCCCAAACAGTGGGAGATGTCATGGAATCGTGTAGGCGCCCTCTTCAATCAACATCATAATGCAGTAATGCACAGCAAACAGATCGGGGTATACTCCCAGGATGGATAACGTGCTTTGATTAATTAGCCTGGCGCTGTCTGTCTGATTGGAAAACAGAGCTCAAACTAATCACTAAACAGTAGCTCATTAGCGCTTAGTATTTCTCAGTTGGTGGGTTCTATAGCAGCAACACTGTGATGAATATATTTTGATTAATAGGAGTGAAATTAATTCTCTTTATCTGCTCGGTGGAATGGATGGTTAAGCTAAACAAAAATGAGAGGGTGTCGATTCTTTTTGGAAAGACGGCGTGTAGACTGGTTATGACCTTTTCGGTTGAAATTTGCTAATAAACCTACTTCATCAAAAGGAATCTATTACAGAATTTGGTACTGTAAATCAACATACTTTGAACTATCAGGCTTTTCTGTTGCCAAGATAAAAAATATGAAACCAAAGAACCCTCCGATTAATTAAGCAGATATTATAATATGCTGAACTTAATTTCAAGGAATTAATGTATTACACTTTAAAAAAAAAATATTGTGATGATTTTGTGTGATTTCTTAAGGGAAAAAGAGATGGCTGTGGAAATGTTGGAGATTGGGTCAGGCTCCCTCAACCCATGTTGGCTGTGAACCCACTGGGTCTCACTGTTCCTCTCTTACTAATCTCATTTATACAATTATCGCTTCATCGCCAAGTTTTAATGTAACAGAACATTTGAATTCGGGCATGATATGATTAAGAATCAAGACATTAGGGTGGGAAAATTAAGTTGTGGACCTTTTTGTGACTTTGAAAACTCATTTAACAAACTGGAAAAGGAAGCATGAAGACTGGAAGCTTGATTTTAATGAGGCATCAGTTTCTATGAGACTCGTATGTACAGTATTTATATATAAAATATACAAAATAACAGATTGAGGTTATTTTTTTACCAGCAGAAAACTCAACGCCTGAGCTACGAGAGCGGTCCCTAAACCACTTCCTCCTTGGCTGTGCTCTCTTGTTCCGTCAACGCTCGGCTTTTGTTCAACCCTCAAACTCCGACTCGACTCACAGTTTGAGCGACCCATGACCCTCATCCAACAATAGAAAAAGAAAGAAAGAAAGAAAGAAAGAAAGAGAGAAAGACAAAAAGCGCTTGTTGGAAAGTTTAATTGTCAAAGAGTCTAACTTGAAAGTTGGAGCCGTAATGAGTCTGATGTCTGGCATGGAGTGCGGCGTGGCCTCTTCCGCGCGCAGACAATGGAGCCATCCGGCTGCTTTTGTTCCCGCTACTCATTTATTAATGAAGTACCGCAATGCAATCTGCTTCCTCGCTGAAGCGCACACATCAGCCGAATCGTCTTCGTAATGAGATTTCTTTTTTTTTCCACCCCCCCCCCCCCCCCCCCTCTCTCTCTCTCCCTCTCCAACCTCTTGTGGTTTTGTCTTCTAAAGGAGTTAGTGAACTGCTAGACGGCAGGGAGACGAGAAGTTTAAATAATTGTTCAGCTGTCCCCATATTTGTGGCGGTGGTGTCGAGTGTTGGTAAACCTCGGTACATCCTCCTAATCGAGTCGTATCTAGCTTTTGCTAGGATCCTAGCAGAATGGCCAATGTGCACAGTGCACACACCTTCTCCACCCCTGGGGTTTTCTCAATCTTCTTACAGGGTGAGACACCGCTCAAACTCCACTGGAGGTCAGGTAACGAGGGTCACGTGACTTAGACTCTACTCTTTGACTTTCCAATTTGCTGGGCTACATTTGATTTGCTGTCATTACCGCCTGACAAAAAACAACCATGTGACAAAATCCACACCGATTTACAGCTCTGCCCTGATTATTTTCAAACAGAAACCAGTCCTAAGTTTCTGCCCAAACTAGTCCAAGCCGGACCTTCCTTTTTCAGACTTTCTCCT
>JAPMUY010009987.1:22500-30000 GCA_026901105.3 Galaxias olidus
TCATAAAGGCCAGTTATGGATGGCTCTCGCCAGCACCTGCCAGGCACGCGTGCCTTTAAAGAGGAGAGCGAGAGTGCTCATTAAAAAGAGAGGAGCTATTAAATGACGAGAGCGTTTTATCGCGTGCGGTCTTTCTCCCGCGCGCGCGTGTTCCGTCCGCTTTTTAAGACCTTCATTTAGCGTGTAGGACTTTTCCAAACGCGTGACGAAGAACACGTCTCCTAGTGAAGCAGACCCTCCTGGTAGTGCGGCCATTTTGTTTGATGCCACGACAAGAAAAGCAGACCATATTTAAGAGTGTTGCACACAGAAGAGGCGCTAACTTGCTTTCACACACCACGTTACATGCCGGAAGGATTCGTTAACTTGATTTTTTTTTTATTCCTTTTTTTTCAGGTTTTTTTTTTTGCTGTTGCGGTTTCACCCTCATTTGCTTCCAAACCTACTTCTATGTATTTGGTTGAATCCACTGTCCTCTTACTGAGCCCCCATACTCCACGTCGCTGGAGCTCACCTTATCTCAGCTAACAGTGCGCCGGGGGGTGAAGAGGGGGGACTGACATTTGGAATGAAAGACTTGTGAACCTTTCACAGAATAAAATAAATATTGACCGTGGCGGAACGTCGCCCTGTCGGTCTGCATTACGGGAATTTATTTCAGGGGGGACAACTCCCAGAATGCCCCGCGCTGGGAATGGCCATTGTTCTGTGTGTCCCTCGTTCTGCTCTTGTCATGTCATCGGCGCCTCGGCCGAGCCTGTCACTTTCCCCTGGCCCGCCCCCCTGTGAGGGGCTGACAGCTCCACGAGGAGAGGAGCGGGGGCCCGGGACGTGGAGCCCGGTAACCACCCTGTCACCTTTCATTCAGATGAGGAGCGGCCGGGGTGGGGAAGCACATGACGAGAGGAGAGGGAAGGAGAGGGAGAGAGGGAGGGAGAAGGGGAGGGAGAGGCGGGGGCAGGCAGAGGGATGGGGGGTCGAGAGGGAGAGAGAGAGGCGTTATGTAAGCGAGAGAAAAAGAGAGAGGGAACGACGCGGACGAGATCCACATCGTGGACAGAGAGAGAGGGACAGTAAAAATGGGAGGTTGTAAGAGTGGATCATGAGCAGTTTGACGGGGCGGAGCGGCGATGAGTCGGCATGATAGAGGAGCCACGGGGGGGGGGGGGGGGGGGGGGGATAGATGTGAACGTCAAGTCAGGGGGGAGGGGGGCAGCAGCGATGCACGCGCTCACATTGATAGGAGCCGTCACGTGATCATTCAGAGCTCAAGAAAAGAGCGCCGCGACCAGTGGAAGCACACGGAGCACACGAACACACGAACACACACACACACTTACCACCTCGTTACAGGCTGCAGAAACACACCCTGGCGAGGTAAACAAAAACAATGCTCTCTGTGCTCAACGGGCGCCGGGCGCCTGGCCGTGCTCACACCTTCTGAACCATCTTTTCCCTCTGTCCTCCGTCTCAACGTCCTCTCCTCTCTCCATTCCATCGCACAGTGGCGTATACAGAAAGATTGACGTGTGTGTGTTGGGTGTGTTAGAGCGGGGGCATCGAGAGGACTGTTCTAACCGTTCAGATCGCCGTGGTCGCCTCCTCCCCTTTGTCTTTACCATTCACGTTTCTTTGTCCACATTCCGACGTGCTCTGTCCAACCACTGTCTCTTTTCAGGGTATGGTTTTGTATTCCTTTATGGGTTTGTGTCCGATCTATCACGACCTGCACAGTTTGATAGTGTGGGATCACAGAAGAGGATAAAAAGATGGAGCATTGCTAAAGAAATGGCGTGTCACGTTAAACGTCCATTTCCCTCTTGAACGACGTGGCAGAGCACACAGCACGCCCACAATGTGCCTTTCCCGGTTCTCGGTTCAGCTCAATCCCTCTACCAGGCAATCAGGGGACAGCAAGGTGGGTGAGAAACGACCTGGGACAAAAGAATAACACATTGGCTAATAAAACCCAGCCTAATTCAATTAAGCCAGTAATTGGATTCCTGTTAACGTAATAAAAGAAAGTTGGATTTGGCGCGGTGGGGGGGGGGGGGGGGGGGGGGGGGGGGAGGGTTTGTGGGATGTAGTCATTTGGGGGCCTGGGCTTGACAGAATGAACGGTTGGCTGTGAGATAACGTGTCAGGTCGGTGTAATGGTCCTTTTGACGGGGTCTATTCTAGGCTCTCTGGCCTGTCTCCAGAGCCTGGAAGTGCAACTCGCTCGCTAGCCTGACGCGTGGGGGGGGGGGGGGGGGGCATCGTTCTCTCGAGCTCAGACTTTCAATGGGGGGCTCACCGAGAGGTTATGAGGGCGATTTTCAACTAAGTTTCTTTGGGTTTCCTCTTTAAAGACGTCCAAAATAAACGCTCCGGCCCTCTTTGGATCACACCCTTGTACAAGGGGGTGTCTCCCACCACGCTCCAGGGGTTAGGGCTGGAAAGGTTTGTTTATAGTGGTGGATTATCCCTTTAATCTGGGACCCCGGTCTCTTGAGGTCGGAGGTTGGAGGTGAGGTTAAAGTCCATAGGAGAGGTGGTTTGCTTGTTCTTTCTGTAGAGCTCCTTTTGGTCCGAAATGTTTTCTCATGCTAGCGACCACGCACGGTATGGGGATGTGATTGGAGCTTTTGCTGTGTTTATGCAAAAAACATAAAGTGTTTCATACAGACATGAAATACTCCCGAGAGTAGATCTGTTTGGTAACATTAATGAGAAAATGATTTTCTGAGTTTCCTCTGAGGTTTTTTCCTGTTCCAGTCATTTTAACACAAGGTCTATTGTTCCGTAAACATGTCCTCAAGCCTTTTTGGCTGTATTGTCAATGCTAGGAAATTACATTAGGGCTTTTTACTTGTTATAAATACTTAAATGAACACCTGTCTGAAAGGTAAAATGTAGTAGACATTTAATTACTTGTACGCGTTCGAATAAGATATTGTTTATGTTGTTTTTAATCTATAAGTCCGTGGTTATGGTGATGGAAATATGCATTTTGTAGGATTATTGACCGTAGTATTCATCACTGAGGTGATGACCCTTGTGGCAGTCTACGTGAAGGCAGCATTTTTTAAATGTTGACCTGCTCAGTTCTAGCTCCATCACCCTGTAGGCCACAGCAGAGCGTCAGCTCTATTGATCCCATAACCAATACACACACACACACACACACACACACACACACACACACACACACACACACACACACACACACACACACACACACACACACACACACACACACACACACACACACACACACACACACACACACACACACACACTCACGCTCACAAAGAAACGGCAGAAGCAACACACTTACATGCAAATGTGTCCACACAAAAATAAACGGATTCTCTTTCTCTTTATGTCAGACACACACACACACACACACACACACACACACACACACCTTTTACTCCCTCCATTAAGCCGCCCCCAACCCTAAGAGTGATACATCAGTGGTGATACATTCCCTGTAAGAGCATGTGTTAATTACAGTGGTCTAATCGATAGCTTCCACTAAATTATGGCCTTCAAGTGCCATTTATGTGCTACCTATGTATTTTCACTGTCGGTGAGAGAGGGACAGAGAGAGAGAGAGAGAGAGAGAGAGAGAGAGAGAGAGAGCGTCTGTGTGAACTTCCTGAACCTTGAGAGGGTCGCCGTCCCTCAGTGATGGATGGCTCCCCGTGTTTTAATCATCAGCTCTGTTCTAACAGACTGAGAGGACCTGGTTCCTCCAGCTGAACCAGTGAAAGAGGGACATGCGGCCCGCGGCGTACCCAGCAATGCGTTACTGTGGCCGGGGGCGATGAGACAGGGAGACTGGGCCTGTTGTTTGGAGGGTGGGATTCACACGAGGGGAACGGTGAAATTTATGTTTTCAAGTGTTGTCTGCCACTGAGGGCTGTAGGTGTGGAATTGTGTTGTGTTTGTGTGTGCGTGCACGAGGTCTGTTTGGGTGCCTCTACGTGGGATTGTGTCTTTCTGTGCGTCTCTTCACGCGTATCAGTCTCTCTCTGTGTGTGTGTGTGTGTGTGTGTGTGTCTGTGTGTGTGTCTGTGTGTATGTGTGTGTGTGTGTGTCTGTGTGTGTGTGTTGTGCTTCCCCCTGTGGTGACGGAGTGCTGTGAGCACAATGGCCTGTAATTGTGAGCCATGGGGTTTCTGTGAGTCCACCCCTTCCAGAGTCACTGATTATCCCACACAAATCCTCTCTCTCTCCTAACACCCCGTATTTTCCTCATATTCTGCTTTTTCACAACCGACGTCAAACAAGTAGAAAGGCCTTGGTTCAGCTGCACCGTTATCTTAAAACCGATGTGCGGCCTTTCTCTTGGCCCTGTGCTTCCTAGGTGGTGGTCAGCCATTTTAGGCGTGCCTTTCCGAGAGGCCAGGCCCCTGGGCCACATTCTAGTCCTCGTAGTTCTACGTGTCGGGGAAAAAAAAAGACTCTTACGTTATTAATGAAGATTGGAAAAACCAGTGACTGTGTAGCGTTTGTTCACACGGAGGGGAAATTGCGTGCGTGGTGAACAGAACGAGGCAAATGAGAAAACGTGTCGAAGAAGTCGAAGGAACGAGAGAATAGACAGGGAGAGTGGGAGGGAGAGGAAGAGGGGGAGGAGTAGACGGAGGAGGATGGAAGTAAACAAGAGACGGCATCTGACGGGTATGAAGGGTGTTTGTCATTTTGTGGATGAAGAGCAGCGTTTATCTCCCATTAAGGCAGGGAGGCCTTGCGCTGTAATTAGAAAATGGTGGCGTTGATTAAGGGAGGCTGTCGAAGTGCCCCCCCCCCCCCCCACACACACACACAGACACACACACATCCATCTCCCCCCCACCCCCTCTCCCCTCTGTCTGACAGACCCAGAGAGAGAGAGAGAGAGAGACTTCACACAGAAGTCCCCCCCTCCCCTCCCCTCCCCGACACAAACGAGCGCAGACAAAAGCAAACAACACCCAATAATCAGGCATGGAGAGCGCTGGCTAATGCGAAATGGTTCATTGTTATTATTTTTAATTGTGCAGAAGTGTTGAATGTGTGCAACGTGTTAATTGCGGTTTATAAATAATTGTAATTAGCGAAATCAAATTAGGACAAGAAAGTGTTGATTGATATTGGAAAAGCGGCAGAAGTCAAGCGGGCGAGCAGGGGTTGAGACGGGGGCGGGCACGCTCTTTACGCCGTGAAATATTTTCACCGTCGCACGGCCTTTGAGGCTCGTGCTGGTGAGTGTTTGTTTACCATCTTTCCATCTGTTGCCCGCGCCACTTCCCGGAGTTTGCGGTCGAGTTTCCGCTCGTCGTCTTTTGGCGAGTCCACGTATTTGCAGGGGAAGCTGGTGGAATTTCAGAATCACTCGGATGGGATGGGAGCAGAATATTATTCAACGCAGTGGTGTTGTGCTCTTCCTGTTTGTGAGCGTGTGTATATATGTGCTGCTCACGCTGCCATTCTTGGCTGACTAGTCTGTGTGGGTATGCCTATACTGCGTTTGTGTGTTTGTGCCCTCTGCCATTGTAAAGAGCCAGCCAGCCAGCTAGAGAGAGAGCAAAGACAGAGGCTTGGTCAGAGTATATTAAACCCCAGGCTGGGAGAGCCCTATAAGGCCTGCTACCCTCCTCTAAACCCCATCCTGGACCGCTCTTTCCTTTCCTTAATATCACCATATCACCATTTTATTTATTTGATAGATGAATGGATTACTAGATGGATGTTTTTTGTCTCTCTCTCTCTCATCTTTTGAAACTGGAAGGCAGCCAACGAAGATGCGTGTGTGTGTGCGTGCGTGCGCGTGGGTGTGTGTGTGTGTGTGTGTGCGTGCGTGTGTGTGCGTGTGTGTGTGTGTGTGTGTGTGTGTGTGTGTGTGTGTGTGTGTGTGTGTGTGTGTGCGTGTGAGTTTGTGTGCCTGCACATTCTGCTGTTACGCAACACAACTTTATTGCACTTTCCAAGGAATGGGATGTCTTGTTTCCTTCTGTGTGTGTGTGTGTGTGTGTGTGTGTGGTGTATGTGTGTGTGTGGCGTGTGTTTGTGTGTGCAGGCTCTTGTGTATGTTAGAAACACTTCTCACATCCGTGACATCAAAGCGAGCGTTGTCTAGATAGTGTTAGAATGACCTAATGTCTAATCCTTCTTTCAAATGCCCTAAATGTCTTATAGGCAGGGCCGAGCTCACAGGCTCACACAGAGAGAGAGAGAGAGAGAGAGAGAGAGGGAGAGAGAGAGAGGGATTTGGAAACCGTTTAGCGGTGATTGGACATGCATGGACAAACAGGCGAGACAGGGAGGACAGATGGAAACGTGGCAAACATAAGTTAACACAATTGCTAATATGTGTCGTCATCCTGTCATTCACAATTTTGATCATCTCGCTCGATCGCACGCACACACACACACACACACACACACACACACAGACACACACACACTATCTCTCTCTCTCTTTCACATTCTCACTCTCTCTCTCCATCTCTCTCTCTCTCTCACCGTCTGTCTATTTATTTTCATCACTTTCTCGGTATAGTATTCACAGCGAACCTTACTTGAGAGGACAGTACAAGTTTTTGGGCGGAGGTGGGGGTGGGGGGGGGGGGGGGGGTGCGTGGGGAAGGAGAAACGTGTAACAGTTGGGCACAGCAGGCAGGATGCATGTCAGCCTGGAGTTGAAGTCTGTTTCTTACTCTCAGTACAGGGGGAGAATACAGCTGGACTGTACGTTCAACGGGCACTTTGAAACATAGACTGAAAGAGGCCAATGAAAGGAGCCGAGTGAAGCTGAGGGGAATGGCTTTGCTTTGGCAGCTTGGCTAGATTGTGGTTCACTGACAGGCTTTTTCTTAGGGAAGGCGGTGGGGGGGGGGATGTCCTTGTTTTTTTGGCCCAATAACTTTATATGACCGTTCGTGATCTGCATAACGAGGTGTGCAAATTACATGCCGCTGCGCCAGGCACGGCGGATCAGAAAATCAAGACTCCGTTTTAGTTCCTCTCTCTCTCCCTCTCCCTCTTTCTCCTGCTGTTCTGCTACCCTGACTCTTTGTTCTATGGAAGTCTCCTCTTTTTGTATTTGGCCCACGGGTCAAAAGCCTTTTATGCCAGCTCTCTGATTACCAGTTTGGTTCAGGATGTACGGTTTGCCCTGAGGAAGAAATGCTTGTGGTTTTGAACTACATCTTCCTTCCTTCCTTCCGCTTTTCTTTCTTTCTTTCTTTCTTTCTTTCTTTCTTTCTTTCTTGTCTTTCTTTCTTTACTTTCTTGTCTTTCTGCAGCTTATGGTTTCCAGCCCTTTCCTGAACTGTGTCCCAGAAGAACCCTTAAGTGTTCTAGCATCATAATGATAGTGAACGAGTCACAGATCAAAATGATTACAGAGCAGATGAACCAACGATGTGACCCTCATGCTAAGTAGCCATGGCATCTTGTCCCCGCCGCTCAGACGGATCTGCATTCGCCTCGCCTCAAAAGAAACAAAAAAAACCGTCTGCGATTGGA
>JAPMUY010009987.1:32500-40000 GCA_026901105.3 Galaxias olidus
CAAACCCATCAAGCAGGAAGAGAAGCTGAGCGCGTGTCCCTGTCGTGCTGCCGCGGGCGTGTGGCCCACGTGTTGCAGGTGTCCCTGCCCCAAATCCTCATGGAACTGGCCTTTCTGATCTAGTTCTATCTGTTCTAGTTCTACGCTCTTCTTTGTCCGGAGTGACTCCTCCTTGGGTACACGTGTCGGTCTTCAGAGAGCTGGTTTGATCTGGTTTGTTGTCTAGGAGTCTTAGGTCGTTACTCCTCCTGGGTACACGTGTCGGTCTTCAGAGAGCTGGTTTGATCTGGTTTGTTGTCTAGGAGTCTTAGGTCGTTACTCCTCCTGGGTACACGTGTCGGTCTTCAGAGAGCTGGTTTGATCTGGTTTGTTGTCTAGGAGTCTTAGGTCGTTACTCCTCCTGGGTACAGCGCGTCGGTCTTCAGAGAGCTGGTTTGATCTGGTTTGTTGTCTAGGAGTCTTAGGTCGTTACTCCTCCTGGGTACACGTGTCGGTCTTCAGAGAGCTGGTTTGATCTGGTTTGTTGTCTAGCAGTCTTAGGTGGTATGGTGTGTGGAGGAGCAGCCCTGAAGAGAATGGAGGGGGTTGAAAAAAACACCAGCGCTGATTACCCAGCTGACGTGAGGGTGTGGGGTCAACGGGCTGTTTGAAAGGGAGCAGGAGGAGGAGGGGAGGAGGAGGCATGAGGAGAAGCCAGGAGAAGGAAGAGGCAGGGGGAGGAGGACGGTCTGAGGTAGAATCTGAAGGATGTCGTCCATCGTCAATAAAAAAAAGAAAAACTAAAAGTTCACATGTACAATGGACGAAGAAATAGACAAAGCAGACCATGGTCCATTGCTGAGTAGTCCGTTGTCAAGGGCAACAATATTAACGGCTTGTGTGCTTTTTAGTTTAGCTTAAAAGGAGAACAATGAGGCGGAAAATGGGACGGGGGACCTCTGTCCTGAGAAGGCATGCTGGTCAAACTGAACATTCTAGGTAGACAGAAAGAGTCTGCACACTGTAGCCTAGTGAGTAAAACCGCGGTCCGTTTCTGGACTCAGCACGTGTGACTTCCGAACGTGAAGTCTAAAGGCTGGCGTGCCGCCATGAAAGAAGGGCAACCCGCCTTCGTTTCAGCGTGATGCTCCATGCGTCTTGATGTCCTCTGTGTGCGGTTCTGTCCTCGACGGACGGTGCGGGGGACTCTGCAGCTACGAAGACAGAACCCACACGGACGTGACACAAGTGCAGGCACTGTTCCAAGGCATTTTTCCAATCATGAACATAAAGGGTCTGGAGGGTATTTGTATAATCAGTCAATCTCACTTCTCACACTTCAGCTCACAGCGAGCGGCTTTCCATTCCCAAGACGTCCAGTCCCAGCAACCGTCGTCAGAGGCAGACTACAGCCCAAAATAACAGCCCCTTTCTGCGGTTGAAAAAAAAAAAAATGAAACCCACACGATTCGACCTCAAATAAGGTTGTGAGGGAAAATACAAGTCATTGAGGGAAATAAATTAGCGTGATTATCCTACCTGACACCACGGCGAGCGGCCTAATTAGCTGGCTTTGCCACAATATGACAGGCCTAATCGTCGTTATCATCGGCAGAGCATGTCTCCGCGCTCGTTAACCCACGGTGCATTGTTCTGCGCATTCATGAGGGTTTTTTCCCCCTCAAGCTTTTGTAGTGTTTGACTTGCCAGCCCCCCACCCCCACGTTTCATTCCAGCGTGTTCCATTCTCGTTTGAAAGGTTCTCTGGGTAGCCTGTCGTGTGCAAAGGCAAAAACAAAGGACTCAGGGTATAGACGTGGCCTTCGACGCTTTGGGTACAATAAAGGGTATAATCTCAGGGGAACAAAGCAATGTTATGGAGGGGGGGGTGTTGGACATAAATGCATGCCGTGGTTTGAAAGAAGCGGACCGCAGGTGACAGCGTCCAGCTGGGAAAATGACCCGTGCTCTCTGGCCAATAAGTCCCTTTGTCGTTCCTTTGTGATGCGTTTAAGCGGTCGGTCGACAGGTGTCCCGGTCTCGGACATTTTCCCGGTGCTCGGTGGGGAAGGCAGGGCCTGAAGGATATTTCTGCTCTCTGAAATTGGAGACTGTATTCATGACAGAGCGGGGAGCCGGGAGAATTTGATTGTGGCTAAGCACTCGACTGAGGCCCGCTGCGCTTTCAGACACAGTCAGAAGGAGTTCCCGTGGCCAGCACGCGGCACACCATGTTGACTGTTGTACAATGTCGCTCAGTGGTCCTCAAACCTTTTTTTTTACGTACCTCTTTGAAATAGTTTTTTCTGCTAAGTGTCCCCTGACCAGCGCACAAACATTTTAATAGAAAAACGTTGCTTTGGAAATAAATTGCTTTGAAAATAAAAATGTGGGATGGAAAATGTGGTTTATTGAACCTAAATTAAATACATTTAATTGAAATTATTACAGTATAATTATTTGAGGAATTATGCATGACTGATATTTTTTTTAATTAACATACAAAAACAGTACAAAAACATTTTCTAGGGGTACACATACCCACCATTTGAGAAACAATGATGTAGCTGAAAGAAATACGTATCTGCAATACCGACACCCTCAATAGTGCAGTCTGTATTTTTATCGTGTATGTGTGTGCTTCTGAATGTGGGTGTGTTCTAAAATCTACAAAAAGACCGGTTACTCTTAATTAGGAAAGAATTGCTCATATTTAGACGGAAGATAAATGGGTTTTTTTTACGTTGTGAATGGGAACTCAAAGGTCTTACCAGGCAGATAAAACAGCAGCCCCAGTGCCTCAAGAAAGACAAAGCGAGGGGTGTAGTTCCACCGGGGATATCGCTGTCGGAGAGGCCTTCGACAAAATTATAATCACGCACATTTTGTAAGTAGAGCAGCCACGGCGGAGCTGACAGTGGAGGGGGTGGGGGAGGACGGGAGACTCCTGGACGGACGAGAGAAGGCTTTTTTAATCACACCGCCGCGAGAAGCCGGGAGGGGGGAAGGAGCGGCTCTTTGTGTTGCCCACTTTAATCACTCTTCAGCTGGCCTCGTGCCTCCGCCGAGAGACGCTCCTCTTTGAATAGGGCTGACACCGTGGTTTAGGGGGAAGTGGGGAGGCTGGCAACTCTGCTTCCTGTTCCCCCCGGCCTCCCAACATCCATCTCTGCTCCGCTAATGATCAGAGGAGAGGAGGAGGAGGAGAGACAGAGAACGATAGAGAAGAGGGTACAGAGAGGGAGAGGGAGAGGGAGAGAGAGAGAGAGAGAGAGAGAGAGAGAGAGAGAGAGAGAGAGAGAGAGAGAGAGAGAGAGAGAGAGAGAGAGAGAGAGAGAGAGAGAGAGAGAGAGAGAGAGAGAGAGAGGAAAAGAGTGGAGGCATGGTAATGTTTAAACATGACAGAGGGGGAAGAGTGAAGGGGTGGAGGGGTGGACTTATCATCATCGTCATCCTGGTGTTTGTTCATCACACAGTGTTTTTAATCTCTTCTGCCGTTCAGGTGGAGAACGCCTTAATCGAGAGACACACACACACACACACACACACGCACACGCTGCAGGGGGAGCAGAAGTTGAGTAGAAGTTGGGTAGAGACACACACACATCACAATCATCCAGCAATCTAAGCACACACATACACACAGACGCGCACACAAGCGCACAAACAAACACATGCACACACACACACACACACACACACACACACAAGAGAGAGAGGAGACAGGTGTGGAATCAGCGAGAGGGCCAGCCATTCTTGCCTATCCCAGTTTCCTGTCCGTCTCTCTCACACACGCACACACACACACACACACACACGAGCCCGAGCTGAGGCGCGAGCGGCTAAATGGCGCTGCAGTGTGAGCAGACAGGTGTAGGCATAGCACGGAGCCGGCGCCATGGAGACTTTCCCGGTTCCTCCTCGACAATGCCTGTGATGTGCATCTACTACCTCCATAATCATCTGCCTTTCATTTTCCCCTGCTCCCGCGTCGTCACTGCATCTCGTAGCTCTGCGCGCGCACACACACACACACACACACACACACACACACACACACACACACACACACACACAAACGCACACAAGCACACACACACACACACACAAGCACACACACACACACACACACACACGCACACAAGCACAAACGCACACAAGCACACACACACAAACACACACACACACACACAGACTTGGCGCGACCCATCCTACCTAGCTTCTCTCTCTCTCTCTCTGGTCCCTGGCCCAATTTGAACAGTATCAATGAGTGATGGTGGCTCCCGGGTGCCAAAAGACCTGAGCGGGAAAAGAGTTGAATCATTTCTCTCAACTTCTCCCTCTCCGCAACTCTTAACTTTCCTCCAATGAGAGCCCGGAGAGTGCTTTGCCTGCACTTTAGCTGGGATTACAAATGGGATGCGTGTGTGTGTGTGTGTGCTTGGGTCTGCCGAAAGTCAGTTCAGCTCGACTCATAAAGACTTGCATATCTTAGCATTTCAATGGGAGGGGATAAGAGCCAAGCAAAGCCTCTGGTTTCTGTCAGATGAAACTCCTGAGCTTGGCAGAGTATCCGAGCGTGTCACACGACGCACGCCCCAACGGGAACATTTCAATCCCGCGCGTAGGCTCGCACTCACAAAAAACACACACACACACACGCGCACACATCTGAACATACAAAACAAGCATTCAGCAAGGTGCATACACGTATACCGTAGTGCATTCACACGCGTGTACGAGGACACTCAGCCACGTAGTCTAAGCAGGCGTTTTGTCGTTGCGTGACCCATAGGATTGTAACAGACGCCAGGCATGCCACCTCTATGTGTGTTGCGTTCCCTTCCTATGCCGTGTGAGGACGTTGACTCGCACCGAATGAAAGTGGATGGATTTGACACAGCCATCAGAGAACCCCCCCCGGTTCCACGGTTCTCCTTAGCGCCGCGGACGGCTCCGTTGTTCTCGCCGCCATCGCGCCCTCGTCGTCGACGAGATCAGGCGACGCGAACGCTGAACGGAGGAAGATGACGTGCGCTGTCACGCTGACGGCGTTCTCTCCGCGACGGGCAGGCGGGCAGGCGGAGACACGGCGCCAGGGCTGAACGCCGGAGCAGGGGAAGCATCCGCATGCTCGTTGGTGGAGAGGGTGAAGGAGTAAGGGATCGTCCTCGTTCTTTCTGCCGTCCTCCAGAGAAAACGATTGCGCACCGCAGCGGTTCTGGGATGTTTATCTGACATTGTAGCTCCTCTCTTCTCCTCTCCTCTCCTCTCCATTCCTCTGCTCTCCTCTCCTCTCCATTCCTCTCCTCTCCTCTCCTCTCCTCCATCTTCCACCCTCCCGCCTCTCCTTTCGTCCCTCTCTCGTTCCCCCTGTGGGGAGCTAGACGTTGCCAGGGGCAGTCCCAGACATGTCACCTGAGGCGATGGATTCTCACAGTCGGTCTGCAGCACGCTCTGTACCACTGCCTCCTCTATGTAGCGACTCTCACTGCGGTGTAGCACTCTAGGACTGCCCTCTGGCTACCTACCTTAGGTCTGTACCACTGCCTCCTCTATGTAGCGGCTCTCACCGTGGTGTAGCACTCTAGGACTGCCCTCTGGCTACCTACCTTAGACCAGCACAGTGGTGACACATCTGCTGCTGTTTAACAAGGCCAGTGATCTAAATCTGAATACGGCAGACTCAAAGGACCACGTTTATTCTGTGTTTGAAAGTGCTTCTTTTTTAATAAAGCCTATTCGTGTGCCATTTGCTATTTCTACAGAGCTCCCGTAACCGTTTTCAAAACCGATTACGTCTGGCTAAGTCAGTGCGCTTTGTGAGGCCGAGGCGGCCATCTTGCCTCGTGCGAGCGGTGCGTGTCCTTTGCCACGTTCACCGCGGCTGGCTGGAGCAGGGCTCCGTCTGTTCGGCACAGCCCGAGTGTGTCTGGCCGTCCTCATTGTCCGGGTTCAGGGGCTCTGCTGGAGCGAGGCCTGTCGTGCTGAGCGCCCATGACGGCTAACAGCTGGACCTTCGTTGCCGGGGTCGGACTGGCGGCAAACTGATCGAAAGCACACAAAAAGCGTTCCGCACTCTAAAAACACGCTGAAGGTAATGTACTGTGCGTTTGGATGATCTCAAGGTAAAGACTTTGAACGCGAGGGGTATTTGGCTGCAGTCTGTTAGAACAACGGAGACGTGGGCTATGTACTCAGCCATTATCTCCTTTTTCAATACGGTTGCCGGCTTCACTGATTAGGCCGTGGCAAGCTTTCATTTAATGAATAAAATAATCCAACCCCCACTGGTTTCCCACTTCATAATGCCTAAATGAATTGAAGTGCTTCTAAATTCAAGAACCAGACCGTAATTAACATTAGAGCCACACTGTAATTCACCCTCCACTTTGTGGATGCTTACTCCATTGGAGAGGTACCTGACATTGTAACGTTACATTGGCGTGTTCCCGTGATAATAGCTAACCTTCCAATTGCCCCCCGCCCCCCAGGCAAACGGGTCAGAACGATGTGCTTTCCTTTTTATTATTTCTGTGGTTCGCCGGGGAGGATAATAGCCACATTGACTAATCAATGGGCTCCAGTTTAATAACGCCAGGGTCGTAAACTCCTCGACGGATATCGCAGCACATTGAACTGTCAGGGGCCGGGGCGGCGGGCAGCCAAGGACACATTCTTCTCCTGCCCCTGGGGTGTTTTCCGTGAAAAGAGGGCGGGAAATGGAACCGAATCGACTCTTCCCTGCGTTTGAATGGGATCGCTTTAAGTATGTTTTGTCTTCCTTCAAAAGGTGTCCTCACTGTGTCCGTTTTCTTCTTGCCGGGAATTAGATTTGGGTTTTTCCTCAGGGTCAGACAAAGAGCCTTCACCATATAAGACTACACTAAGCGACCAGGGGGGGGGGGGGGCACTCCTCACTGAACATATTTTTTAAAAGTCATAAATAAAAAATTTGGTTTTTTTTTTATGCAGTCAAAGTAACAGATGGCAAAACAAACATATCTGCATGATCGCAGAAAATTCAAGGCAAGGTTAGCTGTCTTCCTAGGGCGCCATTCAAATGACACGATAGGTGGTTCGAGCCTCAGAGTGGAAGTGCCTCGCGTCTTTTCAGAAGCCTCGTCTTGGGTGCCAGATTTACAACGGGAAATGTCAACGACTTGTCCTCCGTGCCAGTATTACCCAAACGCCACTCGAGTTCCGTGGGCTGTGTAGGGGGGCCCTTTCAAACGTTTTATGTGAAGAGCAGTCTAGGGAGACTGTTTCACATAGAAACGTTGGAGAACGTAATGAGGCAAAGGTCACGAGAAGCGGGAATTTATGTTTACCAACGGCAGTTGAGGAATTATGTCGTTCCATTTTGGCATCTCTTTGTTGCCCTTTGTCCTTGGTTAAAATGGTTTCAACAAAGCCTATGGAGATGTTGTTTGCCTTTAACTCGTTCACCTCGTTCCTGCAGATGTGATATATTATTATGAGCTATTTCCTTCCTCTTTCCAGATATTATACGCTTTCATA
>JAPMUY010009987.1:45000-55000 GCA_026901105.3 Galaxias olidus
CAAACAGCCACAACGCCCAACAAACAGCAATAAAGGCCAACTAACAGCCACAACGCCCAACAAACAGCAATAAAGGCCAACTAACAGCCACAACGCCCAACAAACAGCAATAAAGGCCAACTAACAGCCACAACGGCCAACAAACAGCGACAAAGGCCAGCACATATAAAGATCAAAAGGTTTTTGTTTGTAGTGCTGCACCACAATTGAATGATTTCAGTTGTCTGAACATCAAAATGAACATGAAAAGCATAGGTCAACTCTCCGACAGCGTTGGTCGATGAGGTTTGCTGTGTGCCAGGGGGATTACACTACAGAAAAACGAGACCAAATAAGCTTTTACATGTTTACCAACCTTGGACGACCCTCAACGGGCTATGCACTTGCTGGTCTTTATTTAATTGGATTTGACCCACAACAAACTAATTGGATACATTACAGCATCATATCTACATCATGTGACTGCCATTATCAGTATCTAACTAGCTTCTACCATTAAACATAAATGTATTAATTAGTAGCCCTTTTTCCACAGAGCCTCCATAACGTAAGACAGACTGTTCTCTGGTGCTTCGAGACATAAATTCACCTCATAAAAGCCTAATGTGACACGGAGACACATATTTAGCTAACAATCTAGCGCTGCTGCAATTAGCGCAGGGAGCTCCGTGCCTTTGCCAAGTGCCAGCCGCCCAACATCTGTTCCATTGCCGCCGCCAGGGCGCACGGTGCCGGCCTCATCTCTCTCAATCTCTTGACTCTCTCTTTCCCTCCCTCCCTCCCTCTCTCTTGCGATTTCCCTCGCTCTCCCTCTCTCTCTCCCTCTCTGTCTATCTATCTCTCTCTGTCTCTCTCTCTCTCTCTGTCTCTCTCACGCCGCAGGGGAGACTCGTTATTGCGCGAGGAGATGTGAGTCGAAAACACAATCAGCTCCGCGTCGAGCGACGGCGGGGCGCTGGAGGACTCGACTTGGCTCAACTTTGGAAAAAGAAAGAGGCTGTTTCGCGTTTGACTTTGGCGTCGGTTGACCTTCACCCTCTCCACCTCCCTCCCCTTCCTCTTGAGGTGAAATTAAATCACGGAGGAAAAAAAAAAGCCTCACCAACCTATAAGAGTAGTGGGTGGGTTTGTATTAGCATATCTTTGGCATATGTCCGCCTCAGTCGGTATCTTCCTCAGGTGGTTGGGTGTGGTGTATATTTTTTTTATACATTCTAGCATGGAAGAATTTCTTCTCATTCGGCCGTTTTTATGGCGGTTTGGCGTTGGATGAAAACCTCACATTCCGGCTGCCGCCTCTTATCTCCTTCCCGTCACACACCGTTAGCTCGCCCGCCATTCTATGATTATGTTTTGCGCACACGCCTCGCACACAATGCCGCTCTGCGTGGCGGGAGCCCGTTTAATAGCGCTAAGTCATTGTTCAGGTAATACAAAAAGGGGACGGGTTTAATGGCAGGCGGCGGAGGCGGCTGCTGTCATCTTTCTCTCCCTCTCTCCGTGCCCTCTGTTACCTTTTTACACTTTCTATCTGTACACTTTTTATACTCTTTGTCTGTTGCTTCCTCCTGCTTTATATCCCTGTCTTTATTTCTCTACCTCTCTTCTCCTCTCTCCAAAACTGCCATTACTTTGCCTCTATCTACCTCCCTCCTGGTCTCTTTTGTCCTTTTACTGCGACACACGCGGACAAATTGTCGTTTTAACACTCCCCGCCGCAGAGACGGAAGAGAGATGGGATTAGGACAGAGGACGATCCAAGGGAGAGGGAAAAAGGGGAGGGCGGCGGGAGTGGGAGCGGGCGAGCGGGAGACGACGAGTGGTTCTTATCAGAAACTCCCCAGGAGTGATGCGCTCTCAAAGCTGCTGAGGAATCCCATTGACTCCGTCCTGTTAGCCGAGGTGATATCAGCCCCAATTAGCGGGCCCCGGTCGGAGTCCACGCCCGGCCGGCTAAGTGATTTCCTCACACCTCTCCGGCGGAACGGGCCGCGGGGGGCCGCTACCATAGACAACGTGTGAGCCCCCCACCCCCAGCGCCAAAGAGCCTTCGTCAGCGGTAATAAATGGCAGCCAGCTGGTCCTCTCTTTTGTTCTGGTCCGCTCGATTGTTCGGGCGGGTTTCAATGGATTTTCTTCCACCTTTTGTTCGCGCTAACTTTCTCTCTCTCTCTCTCTCTCTCTCTCTCTCTCTCTCTCTTTCTCCAGATCACTTTGAGAGGTAAATGTTCTTATCCAGCATCAAATGCCTCAATTGCTGTTCGTTTTGAGAATCTCAAGTGACACCGCGCACGGGTTTATTTTTTGCATGTCAGCAGTGTGGGCCACGATGCCCTTGGCATTAGCCAGGAATGAATCCTGATTCCTAAAGCGTTGTCCACATGGACTAGACCTGTGCACTTTAAGGACCGTATTCATCATAAGCATAGGGTTTGAAATGTCATAGGGTTTCATAATGATGGGGTTCCTTTGGAAGTCTTCTCAAGCACAGTGACGTGGTCGTTGGTTTTACTGTTGTCCTCGTTGGTTTGGTTGTTGGCTTTTATTACATTTGTTGTTTGAGATGTTCCGGTGCTTGCTACTCTCGCTGTTTTTGTCGTTGTTGCCATGGGGACTTTGTTCTCTCTCCGTCCCTGCTGTGGGAATCAAGGCAGAACCTTGCCGAGGGGAATGAGAAATCCCAGGAGCCACTGCGGTTATTTGCACCTCCAATATTAATAGATGGTGTCTTCGGGTAGACTCTGGCACTTTCTGCGACCAAATAAGTGTTATTAAGGGCTTAGAACCTGGTACATTTTGAGGGAAATCCAAACCGTACGACGCAAAAACACACACCGGCAACACACAGAGAGGCGCACACGAGCGCAGCTCGCTATTAATCTCCACTGACGTCTGCACATAAACACATTCATCTTAACACTTCCTCTCTCCCTCTCTCCCCCGTCTCCAGGTGAGATCTGCGCGTTTCAGATCCACGACCCGGAGGCCCCCTTCGAGGCGGTGGTGCTGAACGGGACGTCGGGCGAGGGCCAGCTGAGGGCCCGGGGCCTGGTGGACTGTGAGCTCCAGAAGGAGTACACCTTCATCATCCAGGCCCATGACTGTGGAGCCGGCCCTGGGGGCAGCGGAGGGAAGAAGTCCCATAAGTACTTGGCAGCGGGCGGGGAGTGTGTGCGTGTGCGCGTGTGTGTGTGTGTGTGTGCCTGCGTGTGTGTGTGTTTGTGAGTGTCGCCAAAAGGATGGGTCTAACGCACGTTTGTGTTAGTGTGTGTGTGTGTGTGTGTGTGTGTTTGTGTGTGTGTGTGTGTGTGTTTGTGAGTGTCGCCAAAAGGATGGGTCTAACGCATGTTTGTGTTAGTGTGTGTGTGTGTGTATGTGTGTGTGTGTGTCCGAGAGGATATTTGAGTGTTTCCCTGTGTGTGGACGTGGAGTCGGTAGCCGGCTATGTAAGCGCTGCATAAACAATACAATGTTCTTGTTTTATGGTTTATGGCCCATCCAGTCCTAACCTTCCCTCATTCTTCACCTAGCGCACTTCCCGACTCATCTCAAGCAGTCAATTGATTGTGAAAATGATTTGCTATGCTGTGCGGAGCCCACCGCAGTGACCAGTGAGTGTGAGACGGCTCCTCTCCCCAGCCTTACGGGCCACTATCATTTGTACTCAGCAAGAGCACTCCTCTCACTCTCCCAGCGCTCACCCCCCTCTCACCTTACCTCAGCAAGTGGGCTTCATCACGGAAAACCAATCATCCACTCGTCGAGACGGACACACACAGACACGCGCACACACGCACACACACACACACACACACACACACACACACTCATAGACACACGCGCTCACGCTCTCCCTCAGACATCATGCCGGGAGAGATATAAGTTCGTTCTGGAGGTGGAGGAAAGTTATTATTTGAGGAATTGTTTGTTTGGGGCCGTGCTTATCGGGGCGTCGTGTTTATGAGATTGTTATGCACATGCAGCTCTTTTATGAGGAACATTCATATTTAATAGAGTGTGGTGCGCTACAATTTAGGTTTCCTCATATCATTTCCAAATGTACCATATTATAGGTTTAACGTGAGCCATTATATAATAGTTCTTTCCTCTCTGTAGCTCTCGTTTGGAAATGAGTTTTTTTCCCCAGAGCACACGGGGTAAACATTAGGTCCAAAGAACACTTGAACTACATTTGAAGATTCGGTAATGCCAGGCGATGGAGGAGGACAGGTTTAATAACGGTCCTTAATGGCGGAACATGCTCTTAAGAACACTCTGGGCTTCTTCTTGCAGAGAGACAGAGAGAGAGAGAGGGAGAGAGAGAGAGAGAGGGAGAGAGAGAGAGAGAGAAAGAGAGAGAGATGGGGATAAGAGGGGAGGCTAGTGGGCTTGACGAAGAGAATGAGAACACGGAGATGGAGATAGAGAGAGATTGTCTTAGAAATCAGAGAGAGAGTGAGAAAGAGAGAGAGAGAGAGAGAGAGAGAGTGAGAGAGAGAGGGAGAGAGAGAGAGAGAGAGAGAGGAGAGAGAGAGAGAGAGAGGCGAAGAAGACAAACTCTGCCTAAGGCGCTGCCCTAATTACACCCTGCGCGTCAGTCCTGAAGAAGAGGAGCAGTGATGAGGATTAGCCGCTAAAGAGGACAGGGGAGAGGATCAACAATGACACATCACCCCCACTTTCAACTCCCTTCATCTCGCCAACCCGCCCCTCCATCCTTCCCCACCCCTCCCTCCATCCTCCGCTCCGTCTCCCCCCCGGTCCCTCTCTCACGTTCTCTGCTACCTAAGGACGCTCAGTGTGCCACTGGTGGTTCTTACATTAGTCAGAGGAGGCGCATGGGGTAGACCGCTGTTTATCCACTTTAGATGGCCGGCGGCAATGGTTGAAGTCTTGTTGTTTGTTAAAGCCGCTGGCTTGACCAACTGACTGACGGGTTGACAGACTGACTGACCAGCTTACTGACAGACTGACTGACTGACTGACTGATCAGTTGAATGACTGACTGACCAGCTAACTGATGGACTGACTGACCAGCTAACTGATGGACTGACTGACCAGCTAACTGATGGACTGACTGACCAGCTAACTGATGGACTGACTGACCAGCTAACTGATGGACTGACTGACCAGCTAACTGATGGACTGACTGACCAGCTTACTGATGGACTGACTGACTGACTGACTGACTGACAGACTGACTGATCAGTTGAATGACTGACTGGCTTACTGACTAAGGTGTTGACAGAGTGATTGACATACAGACTGACTCACTGACCGACAGATCAGTTGAGTTGAGCTGCTGACCAGATGACTGAGTCACTAACCGGAAGGTTGACTGAATGACTGACTGGCTGGCTGACTGACTGACTGACTGACTGACTCCCATAGGGATTGACAAGCTGACTTTGTCTCTCTAACAGAGACGTGAAAACCGCCAATTTCCTCGTTTAGAAACCCTTTTCTTTACCTCGCGCTAACTATCTCGAAATGATCCAAAATATCCCCCCGAGACATTTCGAGGCCCCAATGTTCCGGGTGAGTCATCCGAAGTCACACCGGGTCCCGTCTTAGGGTTGGGGTCGTACTCTGTTCATCACCGAGGCAACGGAAGAACAGAGGGCAGCTAGCCTGAGAAGAACAGAGCCACACTAAGTGGCTTCAGAAGTCTGAGGGGTAACAATGGCGTGTCTAACATTCCCTCTGACTCACCAAACGCTTGATTCTGCCGGCAGCACTTTGCTACAGGGAGCTCTGAAGCCTTAAAGGCAGGCAGGCTGGGTGAGTGAGTGAGTCAATCAGAATCCCAGTAATGTGACAGACACAGTTCCTTCAGCGCCGCTGGATCGAGTGCGTTTCATTTCCTCTCCGTAATTCTCGCAAAATCCTAATCCCTTCAAAATTGTCGCGGGAGAATGAAAAGGAACAGAAAGGGAACGAGACAAGGAAAAAGGGCTTCACGTTGAAAGATCCGACAGCACACTGGTGCTACTATCTGAGCTCTTAATAGTCACAGAGGATGTCTCACTTCCTGGTGTCACACTTTTTATCTCCCTCCGCCCGCTGACACAAGCCAGGGAGGTCTATTAAATTGGAGCCCAAGGCTGGAATGCTTAATGGGTGTCACGCTCTAAGGCACGTGGGATTCAGGGTTAAGTGATCTCTTGTTTGAGGAAGTAAACTCCAGGACCTTTGGTGTGTGTGTGTGTGTGTGTGTGTGTGTGTGTGTGTGTGTGTGTGTGTGTGTGTGTGTGTGTGTGTGTGTGTGTGTGTGTGTGTGTGTGTGTGTGTGTGTGTGTGTGTGTGTGTGTGTGTGTGTGTGTGTGTGTGTGTGTGTCGGTGTGTGGGTGTGTAGAGGAATGTGGTGTTGGAGACACATGGTATCTATCTCGAGTGATGGGCTCACTCTCTCTCATCCTCTCTCTGTATTTCTTTCTCTCTCTGTAGTGACACACTGTTCAGACACACACACGCATTTTACTCTATGTCCCATGGCAACTCAGCTCTTATTAAAACCTTCGCTAGTGATTGTGAGAAGGCAATGTAGATCTCACCTCTCACTGCCAAAGGGCAGACCAGGCTAATTATACCAGGCCAGGGAAGTGATAAAGACACACACACACACACACACACACACACACACACACACACACACACACACACACACACACACACACACACACACACACACAGAGATACACACACACGCACAGATACACACACACACACACACACACACACACACAGATACACACACACACAGAGGAACACAGAGCTAACTGTATTAGCAGCACACACAGACACAGTTCGGCGCTCAGATTAAGACACAGAGAGAGATTCGCATACTGGCTCCATAGCCCACTGTATGCTGTTGTGATTCATATTTTTATGGGACAGGGAACTAAATTCATATTTTATGAGGACCAAGATCAGTCAATCTGTGTTTTTGTTCTGAATGTTTTTTTTTTTTATTGTGTGTCTTATTTATATGCTATCTCTGTTTTCAAGGAAAAATGGCCATTTTTGTTTTAGTGTTTCGTCTCCTTCGTGTCCAGGCTCATTCAGTGGGACTTAAATGTTCTGTCAGAAATTAATCAAATACATCCCTCACATCTTACTGTTTCACGGATAGTTTGTCATTAGTGGAATATAACAAAATAAAACAATGATCTATTTAGTGCTACTGACATGGTTGCTTAACCCTTTCTAACCCTGTGAGAGAAGATAGGCCATTGGCACATTAGATTGAACGCGTCATTTACTACAGAATCACACTGCACATGAAACGTGTTACGTTCCCATAAAATACATAAGCTACAGTATTTTGAGATAGACAAACAAAGAGTGTAGCCCCATGACCCTTACAATAAATCACTATTTGTTGTGGTGACTCCCAATATTTAACGTCTGCTTATGGCACCAAAACAACCTTTGGTACGGTGCTTTAGCTCAGTTTCATTTACCTAGGCCACACAGCATGGCTGCTTGATTGATTCATCAGTGGTATAAACCCAGTCTAACATCCATCAATGGCGGCTCCAATCGACTGTCTGAATTCAGTCCCAGGAGCATGGCCCCGGGCGTCCGCTTTGTTTTGGGACGGAACAGCCGATGGAGAGAGTGTATAGGCAGGCTATCGGATTATCCCACGTCTCGTGGAAAGCATTCCATAGATTCCTACATGCATGTGTTAGATCTCGCTGCTTTAGTCAATATGGTGATGGTCAGCCCTAATCTATTCCTCCATTTCCTGTCAAAGGCTGAGCCCAGGGCTGTAGGAATGGACTGTAGTAGGCTATGGTAGTAGTAGTAGTAGTGGTTTCTATCCTATTGATTTGTTTGGTTGATAGTCTGAATTGAGTGGCGTCCAAAATAAATTGTAATGACTTAATAACAAACTCATTTAACTTTTTAAGGTTTGTTCTTATAATGATGTAAGATTGCTTTGTTTTTGCAAATAAGCGTGGGCTTAGTATTTTGCGTTTAGTGCAGCCTGATATCTTACCAAATGTCCACGCCAAGCAGGGCCGGTCTTGACAATTTTGGTGCTCTAGGGAAGATTTCAGTTTAGGACGCTTGTTTTTGTCAGGAATCATGTGCAAAAACAGTGATCTAAAGAGAGAGAAGATGCCAGGGATTCAGACGGGCAACCTTTGAGCTGCTACTCCGCTTCTCTACATACCGGCCACGAGGCCCACCTATTATTTCCACCAGCACACTCTAATATAGCAGGCGAAAGCTGTGTCAGACGCAGCCATCGAGGCTCTGCAGGTGGCTCTGCAAGCGTCAGCAGCGTGAAATGTTGTTTTCAAGCAGGGCACCTGCAGAAGATCTTTTGCTTTGGTGTTCTCTGCTCATGGCTGCGCGGCGCCCCCGTGGCTTGTTGCCGCCCTAGGTGGCTGCCTGTTTCCCCCTATGCCACGGACCGGGCGTGCCGCCAAGCCTTGTCTGGACAGCTTGGAGGTGCTCTCGTTCCACACAGTGATTGGTCAGTCACCCTACAGGCTTTTGGGTTGACATCTTGGACCCTTGCTTTGGCCTGTCCGTGGGGTAAAGGCTTTTTGTTGTTGTGTGTGTGTGTGTGTGTGTGGGTGGGTGGGTGGGTGGGTGTGTGATGTAATGGCTCAAGGCTTAGGTTGGCAGATTGCCGGCCACAAACACTTTCCGGCACTGGAGAGCCGGGCATCTGTTACAGCCAGATGTGTTCTCCGGCCCTCAGCACACACACAGACACACACACACACACACGCGCACACACACACACACACACACACACACACACACACACACACACACACACACACACACACACACACAAACACTCACAAAAACAGTCACAAACTTTATTTAGTTTATCTCTGCCATTCAAATAAAAACACTTAACATGCACCTGTGCACATATCACCAACCACTTATTCATGCACGCACACACACACACACACACAAACACACACACACACACACACACACACACACACACACACATATACACACACACAGACCGATACGCATCTTCCCTATACAGCCCACAGCGGAGTTGAACATATGCTTGCCCCCCTCCCCAGCAGCAGAGAGTCTATGGCTGGAGGGTGTAATGTTGATGTGAGGGACACATTAATATGACAAAGGAAGTGGTGGTGAGGGGATTGAGTGGCCACGCTAGCACTGCCACCGTCTGCCAGCCTCACGCCGGGCGCCACCGCTGCTAGCGCTCCCGTTAGCGCTCCCGTTAGCGTAATCCACCATAGCCCAATGGATTTATGATCAGCTCTGACTGCTGTGTGCAAGTGGGTTTGTGTATGTATGTGTGTGTGTGTGTGTGTGTGTGTTTGTGTGACTATTAATTTAGTTAGTCTCTATAGGGTGTGTATCTGAGTTTGTGCGTGATGAAGCAGAAAGTATTGCTGGAAAGTTATCGTGTGTGTGTGCATAAAGCCTGGAAGACAAAGCTTTGTGTGTGCGCGTGTGTGTGTGTGTGTGTGTGTGTGTGTGTGTGTGTGTGTGTGTGTGTGTGTGTGTGTGTGTGTGTGTGTGTGTGTGTGTGCACGCACGTGTGTGACAGGGGGAGATAAGGCAGTGTGAAAATCCATTATGCCTGCATTATAAGCCTCCCTCTGTCTCTGTGTGTTGTCCAGCAGGAAAATCTCTGACCCGCCAGATGTTTGAGAGGCGCATTAGATCTCACTTGAAGAGGATAACTCCAGCGCCATTACCATGTGGCCACCGGTCTAATCCCATAAGCCACTTATTCCATTCCACTTTGTTGTCCCTCTGTTGTCTCCATCAAACGGCCCGTATGCCTCCACTCGTTTGTTTGAAACCTCCGAAACTTTATTGTTTTCTACTTCGCACGTTCTAGTGCATCACTTTCTGTCAATCAATGCATGGATCGCTATAGGTATGGCGGATTTAACGGATGGCTGACCCCCGTGGCCGTAGAGGAAATATTGATAAACACATTTCTGGTTTGATAAACGACTCATCTTTTATCATTAGTGAT
>JAPMUY010009987.1:60000-62500 GCA_026901105.3 Galaxias olidus
ACACACACACACACACACACACACACACACACACACACACACACACACACACACACACACACACACACACACACATACCTAGACACACACACCTAGTATGGCATGAGCTTGGACAGGGTGGCACTTTCCCCCTTACTGCAGTGCCCGTTGTCACTCTCTGTCACTACCTATCTCCATCGTCACACACACACACTCACACACACACACACACACACACACACACACACACACACACACACACACACACACACACACACACACACACACACACACACACACACACACACACACACACACACACACACACAGTTGTTATCTATTATGCTTTCCACTGCTCAGCTAGTTGCCCTCACTCCATCTCCCCGCCCCATCTCCCCCTTCTATTTCTAGGAGAGAGTGTGGAGGTTCTTCTTGAATTGTAGAGTACAGGTGCTGTAGAGATGCTGTACACAAATACACCTGGTGTTCACAAGCAACACATTTGGGAGCGTCGCACTTTCTTTTCGACGGAATGTTCACTTCCTCGTCCAATTCCAAACCTCTGATGTATTTGTGTGTTCACATTTGTGGACATCTGTTTGTGTTCTCCGGTAACAACATCTCCCTAATAGGTAGGCCGAGCTAAAAAGGTGAGTTTTCAGACTGGGAGGATTGAATGGTGTCTGAGTCTCAGTCTTAGTTTGCTGATTCACTCTGTGTCATTAGGGTGTGTGTGTGTGTGTGTGTGTGTGTGTGTGTGTGTGTGTGTGTGTGTGTGTGTGTGTGTGAGAGAGAGAGAGAGAGAGAGAGAGAGAGGATATTAGTAATGACCTTCCTCAGGCTCTCTTTGCCCACATTTGTTGTGAAGATGTTAATATCTCATTTGCATATGTTTCTATGAGCCTTTGTTTGTTGCTGTCGCATTTGGTCTTGTTACTCTCATAGCTCTACCGTGTGTGTGTGTGTGTGTGTGTGTGTGTGTGTGTGTGTGTGTGTGTGTGTGTGTGTGTGTGTGTGTGTGCGTGTGTGTGTGTTTAGTCTCAGCATGTAGACTTTTATGTTTTGACGTGCGTGACAGTTTGTCCATGTTGACGTGTGTGTATTTGTCTGTTGGTGTTGGTGATGGTGTGAGTTTTGCACTAGTTTACATCTGAGTATTTGTCTGCGTTTGTGTGCTGTTGTTTAAGGCAGGATTTAATCCCATCTCAAATCAGTGGGACCCCCCTAGGTACAGCGTGCCAGTCAAGGTGGTGGATTTGTCCTGGCTTTGAAACGCTATACAATGGATTCCTGTCGAGGATACACGCCGGTGAATTCAATAAGCAAAGGACATTTGGAATTAGTTTTTTTTTAGTGCGGGGGGGGGGGGGGGGGATTGCTTTTCTGTCGATTCACTAACATGTTGAGTTTGTAATGGAGGCACGCTGAAGAAACAATGCTCCTGGTCTAGTTAGAATTATTCAGAACTCTCCATGGAGAACTCATTAGAAAGAAGCTTGAAAACTTGTGTGCGTGTTTGTTTGGGTGTGTGTGTGTGTGAGTGTGTGTGTGTGTGTGTGTGTGTGTGTGTGTGTGTGTGTGTGTGTGTGTGTGTGTGTGTGTGTGTGTGTGTGTGTGTGTGTGTGTGTGTGTGTGTGTGTGTGTGTGTGTGTATGTGTGTGTGTTCACTAAAGAAATCAAGGAGTTTTGAGTCTGGAGGAAGTCACGTCCAGACAAAGTACCTTATCAGTTGGAAGGGAAGAGCCATATTGTCTGGCAGGCCCTTTTCTTCCTCTGTGTGGATATTGGGTTATGTGTGTGTGCGTGTCTGTGCGTGTGTGCGTGTGTATGTGTGTGGGTGTGTGTGTGTCTGTTTGAGGGAGAGAGAGAGAGAGAGAGAGAAGGAGGCCTAGAAGCTACTGATCACAGATAAGAGAGGGAGCGGACAAATTAAAGAAGGAAAAGAAGAAATAGATGGCTTGGCCCTTCACTCTCATTTCCTCTGCTTGTCCTCTTGGCCCTGCACTCCTCCTCGCCTCCCTCGTTCACTCCGTCAGCACTCCCACTCTCCGACTTGTCCGGGTGCTACTACTCATCACTCTCGTTCCCTCTCCCGCTCTCTCTCTCTCTCTCTCTCTCTCTCTCTCTCTCTCTCTCTCTCTCTCTCTCCCTCTCTCTCCTCCTGCTCTCTGTCTTTGTCTCTTTCTCGTTTCAAACGTTCTCTTTTCCTCTTCTCGGTCTCCTCCTTCCCTTTTTTTCAGTTTTTCCTCTCCCTCTCTGTGTGCCCCCTATCTAACCCGCAGACGCTTTTTATTTGTCCCATTCTTCTGTCCAAACACACACGCACACACACGCACACACGCACACGCACGCACGCGCAGCTCAATCCTGTCCTGCTCTTTCGGTATCTTTCTCTCTCTCTCTCTCTTTGCCCCGTCTCTCTCCTTTATCTCCGAGGCTCCTGGATTGGATCTCCCTCGCCCGCCTCTCGTCTCTCCCCTGGTCCCCACACTCAGTTTTTCTATTCCCTCCTCTCCCTCTG
>JAPMUY010009987.1:67500-72500 GCA_026901105.3 Galaxias olidus
TGTGTGTGTGTGTGTGTGTGTGTGTGTGTGTGTGTGTGTGTGTGTGTGTGTGTGTGTGTGTGTGTGTGTGTGTGTGTGTGTGTGTGTGTGTGTGTGTGAGAGAGTGTGTGAGCAAAGCGAACATGACAGATTTATCGGGCCAGTGAGCAGTGGCGAGCTGTTTTCTTTCACATGCAGTCAGTGTAGCTTCATTCCTGCTTAATGCTCCAGCCCCTGGCCACGCTGTCTGCCAGACACGTCTCCACAAGCCCAGGGCGAGAGCTGGGGCCCTGCGGTTGTCCTGACTCACACGGACACTCCACGCTACGCTCACACACACACACACACACACACACACACACACACACACCTTCTCTTTAGTAGGCACACACAACACGACGCAATAGGACACACACACACCTTTGCATGAGTAAACACAAACAACTCTACGCACTGGGACACACACACCCCTATGTATTAGTAAACACAAACAACTCTACCCACTAGGACACACACACCCCTATGTATTAGTAAACACAAACAACTCTACACACTAGGACACACACACCCCTATGTATTAGTAAACACAAACAACTCTACACACTAGGACACACACTTTTGTATTGGTAAGCACAAACAACACTACGCACCTGGACACACACAGACACACACACTTGATCTTTAGTTAATACACACAAAATCCTACACAGTAGGACACACAAACAACCCTGCGTATTAGTACACTCAATCACAAACACTCTTCAGACTTCATCATATTTCATTTCTTCTTACTCATAAGTCCACCGAAATGTATTTGTACGTCCTTTGTTTGGTCTCCTTTGAAAAATCCCCAAACACAAACAGCAAACAGCAGGATCCAGATCTCGAGGCGTACATTCAAACACACTCAAGCCTCAAAGAAAACAATAACAATAATTGTGTGGCGCCATGGTGACTCAGTGGTATTTTGTCCTGCCAGGTGTCGCCATTGTTGTCAGTGTACGGATTTCAATCCTAACTGTCATTAGACTGTTTTAATTGTATCTCTAAAACATATATTTGTAAAAAGAGAACATAACCCATGTTCATAATGAAGTATCCCTGACTGGAAAGAGATGGAAATGCTGCGTAATATTAAGCAGAGGGTCAGCCATCCTGACTGATCCCCTATATCCACAATGGTCACGCCATTTTGTCCATTCTCTATATTTTAAATTCTATGTATTAAGAAGGAAGAGCATCCAAACGCACAGGGAAAGGTTATTTGAACATCCCACTGAATGCATCCTTCAGTCGGCGTCCAAAAACACATTTCACACGAGCTGTCGCCTTTTTATAGAAACCTTGAGAAATCAAAAAAAGTGATCGATTCTAAAAGCGGCAAGCAAGGTGGAATATGGCAGCGTGGGTGTGACTGAATCAAAGCAAGCCTCCACTTTAAAGTGGTGTGATCGACATGTCTTAGACTGCTCCTGCTGCTCCTTGTCTGGTCCTCCACACTTATTAGCTAATGACTAATGTCTTCCGTTTTTTCAGGACGGCAAACCTTTTTTTTTTTTCATAATTGTAGCCTCTTTATCATGATTTATTCATGCTCCTGTAATGTGGCCACTTTCTCTGCTGATATTTTCTATGAACATGGGTTCTTTCCCACAGATGCTTTTCATGTCGACTTTCATACACAAATGATGTGCATAAATTGATCTACATATGAATTGATATGTCGATGGCCAATTTATTTAGACCTTTTTAGATTGTAAATAAATGAGGGAAGATGTTATATCTGTTGTTTTATATTAGTGTGGCTTTCTTATAATGTTTACTGTGCATATATATATATATATATCTGATTTGTATAGTAGCATATTTGTAAATAGAAGTGTGATGTGTATAATTAACATGTGACTTCAAGGATATTGATCGTGGTTTGTTTTCTCCCTCCAGGTTGGAACAAGCGTGTGGATTATGAACCCGGCACGGGCAGCAAGCAGCTCTTTCCCAAGATGCACCTGGAGACGTGCGGAGGGCCGCTGTCGTCGGTGAGGACCACGGTGGAGCTCCAGACCAGCCATATTGGAAAGGGCTGCGATCGTGAGACGTACTCCGAGAAGTCGCTGCAGAAACTCTGCGGTGAGCCTCAAGACGCACTCAGAACTCGATTAGTCATGTCTGGCGCCCTCTCTCCAGGAGAAGAGTAATAACATGACGGGAACTAAATGTCTGTGAGCCTTAGGTCTCCATTGTCCATCCATTTACTCCCAATGACAACATGTCACACCCGTAGTTCTTCCATTTCTTTGGAAAAACATTTTCGCTTTGAGGCCGTTTTTGAACTCAACACAACTCCTAAACAACTCTTTCTGGATGAATGTTTATGCACCCCCCCCCCCCCCCCCCCCATATGATTATACAAAATTTGAAACAAAATCAGATGCGTAAACAAACAAAATAAGAAAAAGAACAAGAAAATGGTTGTCAGCTCAATTACGTCTCTCTAAACCTGTGTTATGATCAAGGCCTTTCTCATGTAAGTGGGAAGTCTGGCAATTAGTTGAAATATAGCACGCACACGTTGATAGCTTAGCCTACAAGCTGTGAACAAGGCGGCCATCAGTAAAACTCCTAACTGCTTGTCTAGGGGGGTCAGGTCCTGTCCTTTAGGTTCGGTTCTGCTCGTTAAAGCTGCCCCGCTAAAACCCCCTCCCTCTCTCCCTCTCTCTCCCTCTCTCTCTCTCTCTCTCTCTCTCTCCTTCTCTCCCTCTTATCTCCCGCGGTGTCCTGCTGAGCCCTGTTCTAAATGAAGGCGCCCCTGCGCTGATTTAAAGCCTGCCGCCTAATGAAGTGACAGAGTGGGGACATTAGCACGGGCCAGATGTAGCCCCGGCTCTTTCCTCTCTGACTGATGAGGCGTCGCGCCGCGCCGCTCGTGGTAGAAACGCGCCGGCCGAAAGCAGGCGAAGCGCCGGCGATTTCTCGTGGTTTTTGCGCGGCTTAATAACGGCCGTCCGCCACAAAGTAGGTTGATAATGTCTCTACACCGTTCTCCCAGATTCCGCTCAAATTGGGATCAAGTGTATTTTTTTTGGTCAGAACTAGCATGTTCATTAGAATGCCCCACTTGGGCTAGGCGAGGCGCGCACACACACACACACACACACACACACACACACACACACACACACACACACACACACACACACACAGCGCTTTGTGCTTTTGTACGGCGGGAACTATAAAGAGAGCGGCGTCGGGGCGGCGGAAGGTGTCCGGGGGAGCAGTAATCTCCTCCGTCTTCCTCAGCACTCCTTTTCAGCGTCTCGTCTGAACGTAAAACAAACTCACCTTTCCTCTCCTCCTTCTTTGTCGGCCTCTCCCTCTCTCTCTCTCTCTCTCTCTCTCTCTCTCTCTCTCTCTCTCTCTCTCTCTCTCTCTCTCTCTCTCTCTCTCTCTCTCTCTCTCTCTCTCTCTCTCTCTCTCTCTCTCTCTCTCTCTCTCTCTCTCTCTCTCTCTCTCTCTCTCTCTCTCTCTCTCTCTCTCTCTCTCTCTCTCTCTCTCTCTCTCTCTCTCTCTCTCTCTCTCTCTCTCTCTCTCTCTCTCTCTCTCGGCCATGCATAGTTTACCACTAAGGAGCCCATTCCAAGTCCCCCATAACGGTTTATCTGATACCGAACAGAATAAATTGTAATTGCTTTTTTAGAGCACAATCAATTGGAGATAATGTACGGAGGGAGAGGGAGAGAGGGGGCGCGGCGCCGCCGCCAGGCTGCCGGGGCAGGGCCGCGACTATTTATTTACTCGGAGAATGTAATTACCGGAAAAGTCTAGGAGCGCCACACTCCCGTGAACAGTAGGCGGGGAGAAGGCCCTGCTTTCCCGACGAGGGGCAGGAGCGTAGTCATTAATGTGCTAATGTGCTGCTATTAGCGGCAGCCAGGCCGTCGTCTAGCTCCATAGCCCGTCCACACGCCAGGCCGCGCCGAGGGAGCTCAACGTTGCTTAAGTGCCGAGGGAGCTTAACTCCTGTGCGATGCCCCCGTGCCACACGCCTGGTTTTACACGGCGGGGCGGAGCTGGTCTGTGTTCGCTCCTCAGTGGCTGACCTGGGAACAGCCATGAAGTGGAGGAACTGTGTGGACGTGTGGGAACAGCAGCGCTCATCGCTGGCCCGAAAGAGTGAGCGCTGCTATTAGCGAGGGGCATGTCATGGGCTCAGTGAGGGGGGGGGGGGGGGGGCTAAGGTAAATGAAAAGACGAGAGAAGTGTTTGTCGAAGGACAGCATGGAAGCGAGGGTCTTTAAGGGAGGACGGAGCGTCGCGATAATTGAGTGTGGAGAATGATGGAGTGGCATTTTGGAACAGAGAGAGAGACGGAGAGAGATAGAGGCGCTAAACACTCAGCACAGGGGACAGAGAGAGAGAGAGAGAGAGAGAGAGAGAGAGAGAGAGAGAGAGAGAGAGAGAGAGAGAGAGAGAAAGAGATGGACAGACGTCGAGAAAGAGGCGAGTGAGGGAGAGGAGCCCAGAAATAGCCCGTTGACGGAACGAGAGAAACGGAGAGACCAAAGTGAAAAAGAAGGAGAGATGGAGAGAGAAAGGAGGAAATCAAACCAAGAAAGGAGGGAGAGGTAAATAAAAGAAAAGGACAAATTGATTTCGAAGGAGTGTTGACAGACTGGTTTTGTTTTGGGATCACAGAACAGCAGCGCCCTCTGTCACTTGTAAACGGCCTGTGTGATTGGCTGCTCCAGCAATTACACTTCCCCCTTTTACAGCGGGAGACGACAAACTTTCCCGCTGTCTGGGCTCATCCTTTCTCTCTCTCTCTCTCTCTCTCTCTCTCTCTCTCTCTCTCTCCCTCTCGCGCTCTCCCTCTCGCTCTAATTGTCTCGTCTCCTTTTCCGTCGCCATGGGGACCGACATCAATATTCGCGCCGCTGTTTCTTATGACGCTCCGGGAGGAGGTAGCGAGAGCCCTTGCCGCTGACGCCTCATAACAATGCCTTTAGAAACGTCGGCTCCAT
>JAPMUY010009987.1:75000-80000 GCA_026901105.3 Galaxias olidus
GAGAGAGAGAGAGGGAGCGCTCTGCTCTGTTCTTTGGTCCTCTGGGGTCCGGCTCTGTTGAATCCGACACGAGTCAGTCTGCCTGAATTACCCGCTCTGTCTTTAGCCTGTGAAGGACGTAGGACGCAGAGGGGCCCTAAACATGGACATCCTACAGTGAGGAATGGTGTTTACAGATGGGAAGGTCATGACCCCAGACAACGCTGAAGACATCTTTAAAAGGAAAGTGCTCGGCAAACCCTGCGGCCAAATACCCACTCCCTGAGCGGAGCAGGGAAGAGGTCAGCGCTGTCTCTCCTACCGCTCAGCCGCCCACCTCAGGCATCAGCAGGACTTTACATCACTAGTACAACAGAAAGCAGCGCTTTAGAATATATAGTGAGACAAGGAGTACGCTATTGTCTTTGTGTGTGTGTGTGTGTGTGTGCGTGTGCGTGCGTGCGTGTGTGCGTGTGCGTGTGCGTGTGCGTGTGCGTGTGCGTGTGCGTGTGCGTGTGTGTGTGTGTGTGTGTGTGTGTGTGTGTGTGTGTGTGTGTGTGTGTGTGTGTGTGCGTGCGTGTGTCAGTCCCTTCTCTTTCTTTCATCTCTCCCTACAGACATTAGCAGTGGTCTTCGAAATCCTAAGGGATCTTTCATTAAGTCTGCTATCGCTCCTATTCCTTCTCCGTCTGTCACTCCCACCCCCCCCCCCCCCCCCCCCCCCCACTTAGTCTCACTTAGGATGAGTCAATTAAATTTCCCAACATAACCGTGTCACTTAGGATGAGCCGCGGCGCCGCACGCTAAGACTGAAGGAAGGCGTGCCTTTTTTTTTCTTTTTTTTCTTTTTTTTTCTTTTTTTTCTTTTCATAGAAATGGCCTCCTTGAAACCTGACCAGCGTCAGCTCCTCAGGAGCCTTCGGTGGCGGTTGCTCTCGTCTCCTTTATCTCCGGGAGCATTCTGAATGACCCCCCCCCGTCCCCCCGTCGTCGTCGTCCTGGAGCTCGGCTGTGGAGCGTAAGAATGTTTGCCACCGGATCCACACCAGGGGCCTGGCCGTGGGCCTTTGTCGCATCCCACTCGAGGAGCGGGAAAACAGCGAGGCCCCTTCCATTGCACGCTGTGCACCACGGAGCCGCGTCATTTCAGCCAACACGCTTAGAGAGAGCGGAGAGGACGCACAGAACCCGGAGACGTAGCGGCTGGCCTTGGGGTCTTCAAGGTGGCTGACTCATCCTCTGACCCATTCTTCACCTGCGGTTGATGTGGCAGCAGTTGGTGTGTTAGCGAAGAGCGTCTTCCCAAACGGCTACCGAGGAGAACGCTCGTGTCCATTCTGTTCACTCCGCTTCTATGCTAGCCACTGCCTGAGCCCTATACCCTAACCCTAGCCTTAACCATAACCCACATGAAGGAATACATTTCCAGGGCTAAGGAGTGCTTGCTCTGTGTGCATGCTTTTCTGTTCCACTAATGACCAAACTCTTGTCATGTACAATATGATTGGTCAAGATAAGGAGGGTGTGTACTAAAATGTATATTTTCCGTGTGTTGATATGTTCAGGTGCCCCAGGTCCCTGTTAGACCTGCTTAAAGCCCACAGAAAAAACCCTGCTCAGATCTTAGTTGTCGTCAATGTCAAATTTGTCAACGTCAAATTTATTTACAAAGCACATATTAAAACAGCAACAGTTGACCAAAGTGCTGTACAATCACAATAGTAAAAGTAAACGCAACACAATAAAACATAAAAACATAACAAAACATAAAAAAACATAAAAACTAGTTAAAAAAACATAAGACAAAAAAAGGTAAGATGTAAGAGCCAATGTATAAAAATGTATTTAAAGACGTGATTTAAAAACCGGCAAAGTAGGGACCTGCCTGACAGGCAGAGGCGACCCATTCCAAAGTTTGTCGTACAGTCATCGAGATGACTAAAACCCCAGAGCCTTTCTCTCCCGAACACCGTTTACATGGTAACAACATCTCCACTGGGACTCCACGTTGGACGTGTGGGTGACAGCGTCCCGCTGTGATTGGTTCGGGAAAAAGCGAGGTGGGGACCCCTTTAAAAAGAAGTCGGCCAATCAGCCGAGCACACGGGGGACGTTCCGGGCTGCGGAGAGGCGGCGCGGCGACGCGCTCCGGAGCGGGAGGGGAGAGATGAAGAGGCTGGTGGGAATCCTGAAGGAGCGCATGGGAGACCTGACAGGCCGAGTGACTCCGCTGTTCGCTAATGGAGTTTTCCTTCCTCGTTAAACGGTGCCGCCGGAGGAGCCAGACAGTTCCGCATGTGTGTGTGTGTGTGTGTGTGTGTGTGTGTGTGTGTGTGTGTGCGTGTGCGTGTGCGTGTGCGGGTGTGCGTGTGTGCGTGTGTGTGTTTTTCTGTGCGCGTGTTTGTGCGTGACAGTAGGCCTCGAAAGAGCATCTTGTCATTGCCTCTCATCTCATCTCTCTCTCTCTCTCTTTCTCTCCGTCTCTCTCTCTCTCTCTCTCTCTCTCTCTCTGTGTCTGCGTCTCACTGTCTCTCTCCCCTTCTGTCTGGTGTGAGGAAGAGGCCGCCTGGCTGTCTGTGGTGCAGGATGGGCAATGAAGGGGAGGGTTTGAGTTGTTAAACTGGGACTGTCCGTGTGTGGAATAGAGAACAGAGGTTTGGAGTGTGTCAGGGACCTAACCAGCTCCTCTATGTAGGTCTGGGAAAGAGGTTATGTCGCAAGGATACACACACACACACACACACACACACACACACACACACACACACACACACACACACACACACACACACACGCACGCACGCACGCACCACTCAAACACTCACACATACATACAGGTGAGCACACATGGATGTTTAGACTGCACGCTCACTAACACACTCCCCACAGTATGTCTTTTGATATTCTTCGTTCCCTTTCTCTCTCCGTCACACACACACACACACACACACACACACACACACACACACACACACACACACACCTCTCTCTGACACACGCACAGAGTACTCTGGTGCTTCAGAGAGAGAGGGTCAGTGTTGAATGATAGATGAGTCTGACTGAAGAGGCTGCTAAATTTAGAACACCACTGCACCAACTGACTCCACCGAGCCCATTGAACACACACACACACACACACACACACACACACGCACACAGATGAGCCCAGGGTACTTGCACACTAGCATACAGAACAAAAAACAGGTGCAGTCAATTATGCAGATAGGCACACACATACATATCTGCAACAAAAAGAAAACACACACACACACACCTTTGTGTGTTTTCCACTTATGAAAAGGCTTCTCTCCCTGTCAGTTTGAAGTCCAGTTGCATCCTGTTCTCACACACAGGCAGACAGACATAACACGCACACACACACACACGCCCACCCACACATACGCACACACACATTCAAGCACACTTTTAAAAGCCCAGAGACAGTATGACAGAGGATCTACGGGTTTCCCTCTCTCCCTCTCCCTCTTTTTTAATCCGTTCCCCCAAGATCTCTCTATCGCTCCCTTTTTGTCTCTCTCTCTTGCTCTCTTTCTCTCTTCATCTCTTTGTCTCTCTGTCTCCCTCTCTCTGTCTCTCGCTCTCTCTTTCTCTCACTCTCTCTCTCTCTCTCTGTCTCTCTCTCTCGTTTTATTTTGGCTGTCAGTTTCTGTCACTGCCTTTTGAAATAAATTCCCTATTTAAGCTTCAGTGGTTCTCTCCTTATGCCCCAGGCTTTCTGTGTGTGTGTGTGTGTGTGTGTGTGTGTGTGTGTGTGTGTGTGTGTGTGTGTGTGTGTGTGTGTGTGTGTGTGTGTGTGTGTGTGTGTGTGTGTGTGTGTGTGTGTGTGTGTGCGGGGATGGAAAGGCAGGCTTCACTTAGTTTATTTACACACCTGTGTTGTCCACACCGCACACAGACGCTGTTTGTATGTATCCCCATCACAGAGAGAGAGAGAGAGAGAGAGAGAGAGAGAGAGAGAGAGAGAGAGAGAGAGAGAGAGAGAGAGAGAGTAAATAAAGAAGCGCTCACCGCAAAACGGAATGAGAGCGACGGCGACATTAGCAGGGTGTGTGTGTGTGAGTCCCTGTGGGGAATGTATTCCTGCTAATAACCTCCATTATGATGCTGTTGAAGACCCCCACGGGAGGCGATGGCAATCTCCTGTGGAACACACACGATACATGCAGACTCACACCACAGACTTTTTTATAAGCGCAGTCACACGCGCACACACACGCGCGCGTGTACATACACACCTACATCATCTGATAAGTGGATTTATTGAGTCTGCTGATAATGGAGTAAACACAGTAGGAAGCCTTTTTGATTGACAGCCATGGCGGTAGACCTGAGTGCCTGTGTACGTGTGTGTGTGTGTGTGTGTGTGTGTGTGTGTGTGTGTGTGTGTGTGTGTGTGTGTGTGTGTGTGTGTGTGTGTGTGTGTGTGTGTATTCATATGAAGAATATTTATGACAGGACGAATCAATAGCTGCAAAATGGCAATCATGGCTCGGTGGAGGGAGGGAGAGAGAGAAAGAGGGAGAGAGAGAGAGAGAGAGAGAGAGAGGGAGAGAGAGGGAGAGAGTGAGAGATAGAGAGAGAGACAGAGCGAGAGAGAGAGAGAGAGGGAGAGAGAGAGAGTATCTTGGGGCGGGAGGGTGGAGAAAAAACAAAAGGGGTGTGGATGAGCCAGATGGAGGGGAAATGAAAGGCAGATGAAAGGGAGGGAAGAAAAGAGAGAGCAGGGGTCATGGAAAAACAAAGGGGAAGAATGTCAGATGAAAAAAGGGAGAGAGGGAGCAAATGGCATGGTGAGCTTGGGGAGGAAGGGACAAGTAGACGTCTATATATTATGAATGTCAAATCAGTATCGACAGGAATCATTGACATGGTTTTAGCATGATCAATACCACTAATACGGACAGACGGGGGACTTCATAAGCGACGTTTGAAATGGCAAAATGACATTTAAACAAAAAATTGAATAATGTATACACTTTTAAAATGTATACTGCATGAAG
>JAPMUY010009987.1:87500-92220 GCA_026901105.3 Galaxias olidus
TGATGATGATGACGATGATGACGATGATGACGATGATAATGATGATGACGATGATAACAATGATAACGATGATAACGATGATAACGATGATAGTGACCGTGATGGGGATAATAATAATAACGGCATTAAAATGTACGACCGTCACCCGATGATTAGCGATGCCGGATGATCATCCTTTGCCGCGATTGTTCGGCGGACGGGCAGCGGAGGCGTTTGCCGAGGTTGAGCGCGCGGTTTAATGAGGTCGAGACTCTGGGACGGCGAGCAGCGCCTCGGCCGTAAACGGGCCGGCTACGTGCGTCGGTCCACCTCGACGGGTTTTATGCCGGAACATGAAAGGGGCATCTGTGTGCGCGGTGAACCTCGCGGCGCACAGAGGGCTCCTCGTGAGAGAGCGAGCGTGTCTAATGAAGCCTGGCCCGGCGGAGTCTTCCGGACGGACATAAGTCATCTTCTAGTGGGGCACAAGAGGGTCATTTCCCGCCCTTTTATCACCTCTGACGGCTCTTTCCCCACGCGCTTGCTCTCTCTCTCTCTCTCTCTCTCTCTCTCTCTCTCTCTCTCTCTCTCTCTCTCTCTCTCTCTCTCTCTCTCTCTCTCTCTCTCTCTCTCTCTCTCTCTCTCTCCCCCCCCTCTCTCTCTCCCCCCATTGTTCTGTTGAACGGGGTGATTGAAGGCTCCGCGGTTCGGACGAGACGTCGGAGCAGGCCCTCATGAGGAAGCGGGAGAGGGAGTCGGAGCGACGTTTCGACTTCTCTAACGGAGGGGCTTATCCCTCAGTGCGGAAGCATAAAAGAACCCACTGATAACTTTGACTCGGGCTATTAGCTATTAGCTCCAGCCAATTGGCTTTTCAAAGAGCTTTAGCCCCTGGCGCTACACCATTGACTGCTGGAGGGCTGAAAAGAAGAAGAAGAAGAAGAAGAAGGGGGATGAGAAAAAAAAAGAAGCTCTTCTGAAAGTCAACTGAAGTCATTCTAGAAGGATGAGGGGGGGGTTAGGACCATTTTGGATGAAAAACCCCGGTGCCCCCCCCCCCTCTCTCTCTCTCTCTCTGATACTGTGTGGTTAAAGCCGCATGCTAGCTCCCCTCGGTGCGCACAATGGTTAATGAATCAGTGGGCCTGGCTGGCTAACGCAGCGCCCTGTGTGGGATTCCAGGATCGGGGCTCGACTGAACACATTGAGGAGTGAAATTGACAATTTAACGGTGCCAATTCAAAAGAGTCGTGTAAGCCTCCCGGCCTTTTCATGGACTTCAAAGTCAAAACTCTGCTTTCAGCACAGGCCATGTTCAACTTTAGAGAAGTCGGTTCTGCTAACGCTTTTTTTTTTCTTCCTCATAATGTGGGAATATCTTGTATGTGGGTGAGGGTGGTGTGCGTGTGTGTGTGTGTGTGTGTGTGTGTGTCTGTGTGTGTGTGTGTGTGTCTAGAAGGGTAGAAAATGAGGAGAATGTGTTTGATGTGTGATATTAGTAACCTTTTGGTTGTCTAGTCTTGAGGACATCCTGGTGCCTTTTATCACTGGCCTTTTATAAGTTCACAGGAAGAACTTTGTTCTGTGAGACTCTCCACAACCTTTAAATAACTCCGACTCTTTTGTGTGTGTGTGGTGCGTGTGCGTGTATATGTGTTTGCATGTGCATGTGTGCGTGTGCACGTTTGCCTTTGTGTGCTTGTGTTTGTGGGTGGGTGTGTGTTTGCGTTCCTGCCTGCATGTGTGTGTGTGTGTGTGTGTGTGTGTGTGTGTGTGTGTGTGTGTGTGTGTTTGCATTGCTATACTTGTGAGGACAAGGAACGTTTTAGACCTTTTAAGTGAGGTCTTTTTTGGCAAGTGAGGTCTTTTTGGTCGGTCCTCACTAGCTTTTCACTGTAATTGCATTCTAAGGCTATTTTAGTGCTGGATTCAAGATTTTTCTAAGTTTCTCAAAGGTCCTCAGAAATATGCCAAAATGAGGAGGAATGGTGTGTGTGTGTTTTCTTTCTACACACACATTTGCTCTCTATCGCCCTCTACAACCTTTGAACGTTGAAATTTACTGAAATTATCTCATTGGCTGGCTGATAGATTTTTGTGATTGGTCACATTTCACTCATTTAGGCAAAGGGGGGTTGAATGACAACGTGTTGTAAGATGTTTGTTTTTTTACTTCCTAAACATGACAGTTGCGGTACCTGGAACTTCACGTGAAAAATAAATAAAATAAATAAAATAAAAACACAAATTTTTTTAGGTGTCAAATGTAAAATATACTTAATGTCTATACCACTCTGACATTTTTTGTAGGGACTTTGGAAGCCAAAATAAGTATTTTACCATCATCTTGCTTTCAATGACCTTTTCCACATGGTTACAGTACTAAAATGTAAGATAAAGGATATTTTGAGTGCACAACGAGATGTTTTGCATACCCACAACTTAATCTCGAAAATGTAACAGGCAAAGAATTACTAATTTTGAGCAAAGGACTGTATCGGCTCTAGGAATGGCTACTAGTAACGGCTACTAGAACACACGGCTAAACAGAACGTATGAGTTGGACATTTTTTGTGCATCAATCTAAATCCCATCACCCACATCAGATTACACACATAAATACAAGATACAAGTTGTTTGGCAAACACACATATACATATATATATATATATATACATATATATGAAAACATATATAAATAAATTGCTAACTATTGACAAAAGAACACTTCACATCATACATGTCTGAAATAAGACTACACAAATGGCTACGGCGAGCCAGTGACAGAACAAACTTACTCACCCTAGTGGTTGACCCTGCTTATCGAGATAATCCGTAAATCAGTCCTTCTTTGCAGCAAAAGTATTGATGACTTTGTCATAAAGCACTCCTTTAAGTTAATACCTTTTCAATTTATCTGATTCAATATCACTATGAATTGTAATGCTACACCCTCCATTGCTGGCTTATGCTAACAAATGCCTGGTCTTACTGTATCAAAGTGTGCACGTGAGAAATAATAGGTCAAGTTCAGGTCAAATTGAGACAAACTGAGGCTCCTCTGAGCTTTTTCCCCATGACTTGTTTCCAACAACTCAATGCTAATTGGATAATTTTCCTACAAAAACAGGCAGATGGCTAGCGAACTATTATTGCCTCCATTGGCTTTGTGTCAGATTCCCCACAGCCAGTGCAGTGAGTGCGAGTATAAATACAGCCGTACGTAGTCTCAACCTTACCATTTATTTTATTATTTTATTTCATCAACAGGTAGCACAATAAATGTCATTGCTAGACAAAAATAAGACACAACGGAGTAAAAAAGGATGTTTTTTTTTTCTTTTCTAAATTGTTCGAGAAATATAAGACACAATGGAGTGAAAAATAATATATTGATTTTTACAGTATTTGTTTATTTTTCCCATTCAAAATATTGCCTCTGCTCTCGCTCAAAAAAATAGCAGTGTTAGACACGTATAAGAAAGTTCTGATTGACTGGTCTGCTCTTCAATCACAATACCCGGACCAATAGTGATTGGAGGATATGAGACAAGATGTCAAACCCTTTTTCACATGGTTTTAAAGGACCCATAATGTCCGATTTTTTTTTATTTCTTTTGTGTAGCATTTAACACTCATGGGGATTGTGCCAAAAGCATGAAAAAGTGAAATTTGTGCCTAGTGTATTTTCTAGTTCGCCTCTGACAACACATTGACCCTAATTTACAAGCAGTTCTGAATCGCAGCCGTATAAAATGGAAGTCTATGTAATTGACCAATCACAGACTTCAGCTAGTATAAGTAAGGTTGAACTACTGGGCAGTTCTCATCTGGGAACGTCAACCCCTGGCGTGCTCCTCAGCCGGCTCCTCGGGCAGCTCCCGGGACCCTGGCTGTTCCCCAGGTAGTTCCCTAGACCCCTCTCCAGTGCCCGGCGGTCTCAGCCGCTTCAGAGTCGCCTCTCCTGGCTCCCCCAGCTCCCGAGGCCCGTCTCCTGGCTGCCACGGTAGCTCCTACTTTGCATTCTGCTGCTTCTGGTCCCCGGGCCAGTTTCTACGCCTCCTCCTGCCTCCCAGCCCCGGCCTCCTCCTGTGTTCCAGTCTTCCGTCTGCCCGAAGGGGCGAAATTAGCCGGCAAGGGCATTGGCATTAGCTCCGTCTGTTTAAGGGGGCTGAATTTGCCCATCATTCCCATGGACTTTCTTTTAGGCGCTTCTGGGACCGCGCCTTGTGAGCACATGCGGATTATTATAAGGTGGCACTTATTCGGGAGGCCATGGTTCTCAGCAGGAAACCGATGGATTGTCTACCCAAGTAGGAATGAGTCTTTACCCCAAGTGGAAGGAGTTCAAGCATCTCAGGGTCTTGTTCTCTGAGGGAGGAAAATGGAACGAGAGATGGCCGGAGAATTGGAGACAGTGGGTGTGGTGTTGAATGCTTACCTTGACCGCTGTGACGAAGAGAAAGGCTGGAGCCAGAAGGCAAAGTTCTCAATCTACCGTCTATCTTCGTTCCTACTCTCACCTATGGTCATGAAGGGTGGGTCATGACCGGAAAGAACGAGATCGCGGATACAAGCGGCGGAAATGAGTTTCCTCCGGAGGGTGGCTGGCATCTCCCTTAGGGATAGGGTGAGAAGTTCAGCCATTCGTGAGGGACTCGGAGTAGAGCCGCTGCTTCTTTGCGTAGAAAGAGCCAGTTGAGGTGGTTCGGGCATCTAGTAAGGATGCCACCTGGCCGCT
>JAPMUY010009988.1:12500-20000 GCA_026901105.3 Galaxias olidus
AGGGCACCCACTCCCACGCTCCTGATGGTGAACACATCTCGGTGGAGTGTGAGATCTATGAGCCGAAGGTAAGCTTTTTAAGCTACATTTCAAATGCTCAGGAAAAACATTCCTTTAAATAGATTTGTGTAAAAACACCACCTTTTCAGAAGGAAAATCATGTATTCCATTAATGGTTTAGCAAATGGTCTTTTCTTCTAGGTCTACAGTTATATAGACTTCTTTGTTGTATACCTGAGTGAGTCTTTAGTTGTGTTGTCATATCCCTGAGTGATTCTTTAGTTGTGTTGTCATATCCCTGAGTGAGTCTTTAGTTGTGTTCTCGTATCCCTGAGTGATTCTTTAGTTGTGTTGTCATATCCCTGAGTGATTCTTTAGTTGTGTTGTCATATCCCTGAGTGATTCCTTAGTTGTGTTGTCATATCCCTGAGTGATTCTTTAGTCGTGTTGTCGTATCCCTGAGTGATTCTTTAGTTGTGTTGTCGTATCCCTGAGTGATTCTTTAGTCATGTTGTCATATCCCTGAGTGATTCTTTAGTTGTGTTGTCATATCCCTGGGTGATTCTTTAGCTATGTTGTTCTCGTTTTCTGAGTGAGTCTTTCTGTTCCTGCAGGCGTCTGAGAGTGAGAAGAAGCTCCACCTTGGTGGAGAGGTGGACCACAGTCACTCCAGCACACACACCCACGGCGATGACCACTCACATGACCACGCCCACGACGCCGCTCACACACACGACCACACACACGCGCAAGACCACACTAAAGACCGCAAAAAAGAGGAGGAGCACAAGCACGACCACGTGCACGCTCACCACGCTGAGGCTCACAACCACAGCGCGGACAGCGGGCCGAGCCAGCACCACGACTACAAGCACGCCGCCGGCACCGCGCACACGCACGACCACGACCACGAGCTGGCCCTCGACCACGCCCACAAACACGTGCACCTGCACGAGCACGAGCACCACCACCATCACCACGACGACCACGCCCACGGAGGCCACGCCCACGAACGCCCCGCCCAGGCTAGACGGCCACAGGGTGGCGTGACGGTGCTGCCCGCTCTGGACCAGCCCATGACCCTGCCTTCCTTCCCCGACCAGCCAGTCGCTGGACCTGCGGGTGGGGTCACCCTACCGCTGACCCCTGACCCCGACATTCCCGGGGAGAGAGAGCCCAGCATACTCCCCTTCCCCTCCTCTGTCTCCCCGCAGTGCCCCGCCCCCGTAACGGACAGCGGCCTGGTGACGCAGCTCTTCGCCGAGGACCCCATGTTTAAAATGGCCGTCTGAGGAACCCCCAAACCGCCCCCCCCCCCCCTTTCAGCCCTGTGCTGCTTTCTGCTCGGGCGTAATGCTGTGAGTCAGCAGACAGGGAGAGAGAAAAGAGAGGTGCTAGGGGAGTGGATAGAGAGAGAGAAGAGAGAGAAGGAGGGTCAGAGTTCTGAGGGCTTTCCAGAGCAAATTGAGCCACCTTCAACTGAGCACCACTAAACCAGTATGAACCAGTACAAATCATCTTGAACCAGTCCCTAAGAGGCACAGTCTACATCCAGCTATGGCCAATGTCTCTTCATTGAAAATAAACCAAGGAGTCGGATACGACCACATACCTTTTCCACTTGTTGATTTAATCTTGAAGTGTTGTGTTTTATTGTTGATGTATTTCTAAAGGAAAGCATTGAACAAAATTACAACAAACAACTTTTAAAAATGATCTATTGGTGTTAAGATAAACTTTATTGTGTCCTTTGTGTCCATTGTTGTTTTAACTTGAATTGTTATTTACATTACAATATGAAATGTAAATTCAAACAGTAAAGGCTGTGTGTGAATGGGGTGGGGGCAATGGATATACTTCACAGCTTAACCAACTAGTAGGCATATTCTTAGTCTCTCTCTCTCTCCAACTAGATTAACCAACTAGTAGGCATATTCTTGAGTTTATAGCATGAACAAAAACAATTCTCAAACATCATTGTTTAATTAATGCTAATGCTGATGCTGATATAAAGATCAACAAGGGATCAGCAAAGCTATCTGGGTTCTAACACCTTGTCAACCAGCAGAGGGCAGCAAAGAGGCTCTCTACACTCCAGGAAAGGACTTAACATTAAATATAGGCTAAAGCAAAACAAACTAAATAAAAAAATGTAAAAGTTGCAATACTGGAAAATACAATACACGATATGGCTCAAGCTTTCCTTAGTCCATGAGCTTTAGTGAACCTTTGACAAAAACAAGGCCATCTCAAAATTACTTCTGCTGAATGGTGCAGCCAGTGCATTAAGATAGCAGCACACATATGGTTTACATGACCTAGCTAATTTAGGCTAGCTAGCCTGTTTAATCTCATGAGCACTAAACACATTCCAGTTGATAATTTTATATAAAGTAACAAAGAATGAGGTCATTAAGTAAATTACAATTTAATTATTCAGTAATGTTACGTTTTTATTAGGTAGGCATCATCACAACGATGTCCGGTCATTTTCTGACTGGGGGATAGTTCCCAGGCCAGTTGATATAATCCCTCCACCTGGTCCTAGGTCTGCCCCGCGGCCTCCGCCCAGCTGGACGTGCCTGGAACACCTCCCTAGGGAGGCGGCTAGGTGGCATCCTTACTAGATGTCCGAACCACCTCAACTGGCTCCTTTCTACACAAAGAAGCAGCGGCTCTACTCCGAGTCCCTCACGAATGGCTGAACTTCTCACCCTATCCCTAAGGGAGATGCCAGCCACCCTGTCACACAAGTTGACCCACCCTTCATCCTAGGAATGAAGATAGCCGGTAGATTGAGAGCTTTGCCTTCTGGCTCAACAACGGTGCAAACGCCCATCTCTCGCACATCGAGAACAAGACCCGAGATCAACTCCTTCACTTGGGGTAAAGACTCATTCCCTACTTGGAGTAGGATTTTCAGGATAGTTTGAAGTGATATTTCACGCTCACGGACATAACAGTAAAATACAACGTTGTCACACAAGTTATCCTGTGATGCCTGTTCTGAACGTTACGCCTGTTTGTTCAACCAAACGCTGCACATGCCAATGGCGTCGTTTCAGGGAGTCTAACATGCTCAACTTCTTGGCCGCCTCAATATGGTGACCATATAGACGCCCATCAAATCCCAATTCAAAGGATCTATGTACGTATATCTATGTTCCAGATGCAGTCAAACCATCACACTCCAGAAGCCTACATCCAGTGAGTCAGCTGAATGGTGTTGCAGCGCCAGTAGTCATGTGACTAGTTCCACCACAAGAGTCTTCCAGCAGAGAGCCACATTAAATGCTGGAAAGATCTAGCTTATTGCTTGACTGAAATGTTAACCTATCAATGGTGAGCAGTTCATAAATTGACAATATGTTAATCTCCCATCCATGTGAATACAAAACACACTGGTCAAAGGTTACTCTAGTGGCATCATTTATCCCAGAAGGCAGTATTTGACCCCCCGCTTTACAGCAGCTGCACTAACATTGTGCCCTTGCACCTTTCAAATCCAAACTCAGGACATTCAAGTTACTGATAAGTATTTCAGCCAGCCTTTTACATTGCACAAAACACAAGACAAGGTTCAAATGCAAAGGATATTTTTTATTTCAAGAAGCAAGATTCAGACAAACGTTAGTATTCGTCCTCTTCCTCATCACCCCCATCGGCAGAGTCAGCTCCCACTTCCTCGTAGTCCTTCTCCAGGGCCGCCATGTCCTCTCTGGCCTCAGAGAACTCCCCTTCCTCCATGCCCTCCCCCACATACCAGTGGACAAAGGCCCTCTTGGCGTACATCAGGTCAAACTTGTGGTCCAGGCGGGCCCAGGCCTCAGCGATGGCGGTGGTGTTGCTCAGCATGCACACAGCCCTCTGCACTTTGGCCAGGTCTCCTCCAGGAACCACAGTGGGGGGCTGATAGTTGATGCCCACCTTGAAGCCGGTGGGACACCAGTCCACGAACTGGATGGAGCGGCGGCTTTTGATGGAGGCGATGGCGGCGTTGACGTCTTTGGGCACCACGTCTCCGCGGTACAGGACGCAGCAGGCCATGTACTTGCCGCGTCTGGGGTCGCACTTCACCATCTGGTTGGCTGGCTCAAAGCAGGCGTTGGTGATCTCGGGGACAGAAAGCTGCTCGTGGTAGGCCTTCTCCACAGAGATGATGGGCGCGTAGGTGACCAGAGGGAAGTGGATGCGGGGGTAAGGCACCAGGTTGGTCTGGAACTCCGTCAGGTCCACGTTGAGGGCCCCGTCGAATCGCAGAGAGGCGGTGATGGAGGACACGATCTGGGCTACGAGGCGGTTGAGGTTGGTGTAAGAGGGACGCTCCACTCCCAAGTTGCGCTTGCAGAGTTCAAAGATGGCCTCGTTGTCCACCATGAAGGCGCAGTCTGAGTGCTCCAGGGTGGTGTGGGTGGTCAGGATGGAGTTGTAGGGCTCCACCACGGCCGTGGACACCTGGGGAGCGGGGTAGACGGAGAACTCCAGCTTGGACTTCTTGCCGTAGTCGACTGACAGGCGCTCCATCAGCAGAGAGGCAAACCCAGAGCCGGTCCCTCCTCCGAAGCTGCGGAACACCAGGAAGCCCTGTAGTCCAGTGCACTGGTCAGCCTGGGAACAAAGCAAAGTGTCAGTTAGAAAAGTAAACAAAAACCCAGTAGCTCAGTTTACATACACAAGTAAACAGAGCAGCTTTATTTTATATCCATGGAACAAAAATAAAAAAAAACTACAAAGGCTGGACAGGAGAGGCCACAAAGCAAGCCCCAGCATTGACATCAATATAGAAATGTACAGCAACAATGCTTTGACTAACCATTTTGCGAACCCTGTCCATCACAGAGTCCACGACCTCCTTTCCAATGGTGTAATGTCCACGGGCGTAGTTGTTGGCTGCATCTTCCTTTCCGCTGATCAGCTGTTCAGGGTGATAAAGCTGCCGGTAGGGACCTGTCCTTATCTCATCTGAAAAGCACAAACAGTAAGGGCACGTGATGGGTGCACATTCAAAAATGTGTGGAGTCAAGCAAATCTTTTTACACTGCAATTTTAATTAGCGTAATAAATCCCCTCACCTACAACAGAAGGCTCCAAGTCAACGAACATGGCACGTGGAACATACTTCCCAGACCCAGTTTCACCGAAGAACGTGCCAAATGAGGCATCCGTCAAGGCAACAGCACCACTAGTTTCACATATTGTGCCATCAGGTCTGAATCCATGTTCCAAACAGTACAACTCCCAGCAGGAGTTTCCCATCTGGACGCCTGCCTGGCCGATGTGGACTGAGATGCACTCCCTCTGTCAAAAACAAAATCGTGTCAAAATCAGGTTTTCTATACATATATTTTTTTAAATACTCAACGTTTAAAAATAAGCCATATGCCGACTACACATTCGTAAGTGAAACTGTGAGCGTGAGCCAACTGCTCACCATTGTCAGATGCTGTTCGAGATTTCTGCTCCTGAAACCCGATCTTAAAACCTGGAAACACAAGTGGGAAAAAAACACCAGAATTTTTGTTTGTCCAAATTTACATTAACTAAACAATATAATTAAATAGTTACCAGAGCACATACATCTCATTTGAATTGGAAGAGGTAAATATACAGTTTGAAGTTTGCCCACTTACCTGAGAGACAACTGAACAGGCCTACCTCATGGAGTCACTGAACATCTGTTTTATGCGGTCCTTAATCAGCCTAGAGAAACATGGCTTTCAATTACATTTGATTAGGAAGACTACGAGTAAAAGGAGTTTTCATTTCTGTCTAACTCACTACTCTTGTTCACACTCCAGTCCAGTTGGTGGCGGTAATGCACCTTAACCTGGTTTGCCAAACGCCAATAAACAATAAAAAATAAGAAGTCTGACTCACTAAGATTTGATATGTAGTCCAATGTTTTAAAGTCAAACATTGTCACTAAAATGCATACTATTCAAGGTTGTATATGTATTAATGTGTTTTATATTTACTGTAGATTGCAAAAGTGGAACCAGTTGTGATAAGGCTGCTCTTTGCTGGAACAGTCTGTGGTAGCAAATCTTTCACTTACAATGTGTGTCACTCAAGAATCAGAGAACAGGATTAACAATCATGCAAACCTTTCGCCCTCCTAATGTAGATATTAGATTTTTAGCCCTTTGTCAAGATGTGAATAGGTTGGCTACATTTGACATAGCATGTTTGTACTGTTAACTTAGTGGTGTACATAAATTACTGCTCCACCTACAAATGTGTAAACTTACACACACACACACACACACACACACACACACACACACACACACACACACAGTTTGAGGCCATGCTTTTGTTTTATTCATTGCAAAAGGGGACAATAATGAAATGCTATGTTAGGCAATGAAAGCGTCTCAAAAACAAAATGGAAGCAGATCTGTATAAACAAAGGTCAGATGAGCTTACATCACACCGTACAATAGTCTTTCCTTCTACAGCAGAATAATCATATGCTTTGACACAGCACTTCTAAAAAGAGGACCCTCAAAAAAAAGATTACAGTAGGAATTTCGACATTGCTTGAAAAGAAAAAAAAAAGTGAAGTACACTTTACATGCAAATTTCAATCAATCATTATAACTTATAGTTTTGGTAATTCTATGATGACACTCCTAAGAAAAAGTAAACTAAAAAGGTGTTTATGCTGTTTGTGAGTATCCTACAGCATACCTGCATTATGTCCTACTTTTTAAAGGAACAGCCATCATGCCAGTGAGGATCTTTCTTACCCGTATGCACTGGCACGTGATGCCACTTCCTGCCTTCAAGCTAGCTATGAAACCTTTACCTAAATGTGGTTCTTTCAATAGGCAGCTATTCCTATAGAATTTCAATGAATTGGCTGTTAAACAGGTATTTTCCTGGGATATATTGTACCTGATAAAACTATGGATAACCTGATTATTTTAAGTCGAGTTCAATCTATTGGACTGTGCTTGATCACAACTAACAAACACTACAGTAGCTCAATCAAGCTAGATTTAAATTAACATTAACCTGAAAGTGCTGGAGGTGAAAATCCCTGCACACAAAAGCTGTCACAATTTTTCAACTACACATTTACGGTCATGATCAATATTACTATAACACATATGCTAGTATATTCGAGAAACACCCACCTACTTAGGAAGTGATTTAAAGAAAAAAGGTATGCCTTGATCTGGCATGTAAAATAAAACGAAAATAACATTGAAATCTTTTTTATTTGTTCACAAGCTTTTTGTGACCCAGCAGCATAAATAAAGATAAATACATTGAATTATTTGCCAAAAGGAAGGTTACATTTGGAACAGCTGGCTTTGTCAAACATGATGCACACACATACTGTGTGAATAATACTAGCTGTATGGATTTTTTTTGGCCCTTTTACTTACAACTTATGCAAACTATACAAACGGCACAGAAATAGAGAAAAAACATTCCCGCTTTAGACTAAAAAAGCCGCTCTAAGGTTTATGATTTACAATAACCTTATTTCAC
>JAPMUY010009988.1:25000-30000 GCA_026901105.3 Galaxias olidus
CTCCGCCTTCAGCCTACCGAGGGGCAGAAAGAGAAGAAGAACGAGGGGGAAGCATGTAAGAGGGGCAGAGAGAGAGAGAAGAAGAACGAGGGGGAAGCATGTAAGAGGCACACTGACAACACGCGTGGTCCTTAGCGACCATGTTAGTGTACACGGTTCATAATTATAAACCTTCATAGCTGGAGGTGTGGGACTGTGTTAGGGATTTTACTGACGGTGTTTTTATATGACAAGCCAATCTGCAGGGAAGTCACATGCTGCATTTGGTAGAATATTGGTCAGATAATATCCAGGGATTCTGACACTCCCTAAATTAAATTATTTTAATTTAAATGTAGAAAGGTCAAAGGGCAGGGGGGTGTTATGTGACGTCATCTTACCGCGCCTCCTCCTTCTTCAGCTCCCCCTCCGCCTCCAGCTGCACCTTCCTCTGCTGCGTCTCCTTCTCCCTCCTCATCCTCTTCTCCAGCATGGCCGCTCTCCTCTGGGCCATGTCCTCCTCCCCCTTCCCTTCGCCCTGGAGGACACACACACAAACACACACAAACACACACACACACAAACACACACACACAGACACGCACACACACAGACATGCACAGGCACAGGCACAGGCACACGCACATACACACATAGAGAGAGAGAGAGAGAGAGAGAGAGAGAGAGAGAGAGAGAGAGAGAGAGAGAGAGACAGAGAGAGAGAGAGAGAGAGAGAGAGAGAGAGAGAGAGAGAGAGAGAGAGAGAGAGAGAGAGAGAGAGAGAGTGTACAGTTTAGCACACTGGGATGGATTTATCAGGATATCATCATCCTCCAGACATGTTTCATCGTAGTGAGGGTGACCGTGGCTGGACATAGTAAGTAGTGAACATGGAACAAGTGTTTAAAAAGTCTTTGCTCATTTCCTAAAGCACTTTTGAGCTATCTTGTGTAATATTAGAGGATGTCCCACTAAAGCCTCACATCACATGCCCAATTGACTGGACAGAAAACCTTTTAGCTCTATTTTACAGGCGACATTTATAGATTCACTGTAGAGAAGAATGCAGCTGTCCCCACTAACATAGTGATATATACAGTACTGCACGTCCTTCTGTTTAATATCAAGCAATTGTTCACATTGGCCTAAAATATAACGAGTCCTTAAATATAACACGGTCTTTATTTATTTTTCCTGTTTAGTCAAACCTTTTTTTAAGGATATTGGGCATTTCTAATGCACACCCCACGCATCCTGCAGCCACTCCCATCACCAAGGTTACAACTATTTCCTCATTTCCTCAACCCCATTCCAACACAGTTGTGTCTTAATAATTAACAAGCCCCAGTTTTCTGACCTATATGAAAGGAGCAGGCAGCAGCTGTAGCTACCACTTTAATACCCGCCAATGAAAGAAACGCCACCACTTCATGAAACACGCCTTATCTTCAGTCACAAACACACTGAACAGTGATCAACATGGCTGACAGTGTAAACAACAGAGCCACTTTGTCCTGCACTGCCTTTCTGAATAAACACTATCCTACTTTACAACTTAATACCTTCCTATTATATAACTTTAACATTTTGTAAGATAGTCTTGCATATTCTAATGTCATGGCAACATAAAAAGTGATGTTTCGGTGGTGTGTGTGACGCAAAGACATCCCGTCCCGTTATGCCGTACCTTCAGGAAGAACCCGCAGCACATCTTGTCGTCGTCCAGCAGGCCCTCCATGTCTCCCTGTGTCCGCTCTCCGCTCTCCTCCAGCCCCCCTCCCTCCAGGGGCTTCAGCACGGACAGGGGCACCTCCAGCAGGCTGCTGCGGCCCGGGCTGAGGGGCAGAGCGGGGGCCTCCGTGGGGGTCACCGTGAAGCTCTCCGTCACGGCGTGGGACAGGGCCTCCTCCACCACCGAGCGGCCCAGGGCGGGGCCGAGGACCTCCTGCTCCCCCTCGGCCTCCTTCCCCTCCGTCTCGCCCTCTCCATGGTCCTCCGGCCGGCGCCGGTGGTCTCCACAGGGGGAGGCGGGAGGCGAGTTGGCAGCGCTGGCGACGGTCACCTCCTCCTGGTCAGGAGAGAGCAGAGGGCTGGGGCTCCGCTCTCCTCCCCCTGCAGGGGCCTGGTTCTCCCCCATGCAGACCAAGGCGCTGGCCGGAGGCTGGCAGGGAGAGAACCTGCGTAGCCTGGGGATGCTGTCCACGGACTGGGGGGCGGTGAGCACGCGGTTGTAGGGCGCCAGCTTCAGTTCGCTGGGCCGCGGCGTGCGTGGCTGGCGAGAGTGGAAGGAGGCCGACTTCCTCCTGAGGCTGGTGGGCGAGCGGTGGGCGGTGCGGGGGGAGTCGGCGGGGGACGAGGGGCCCGAGGAGCGCTTGGCGGCGGGGCCCGGGGCGGGGCGGGGGAGCGAGTGGGCCGGGGGGATGACCCAGGCCTGCTGGAGCTGCTGCTTCTCCCGCATGGCCATGATGACCCCCTGCTGCTGGGCCAGACGCTGCATCTCTGTCTGCAGGAAGGCCAGCGAGTGGTTGAGCTTGTCGATGGAGCGCGTGTACTCAGCCAGGTCTACCTCCGGGGAGGCTGCTCCGGGGCTCGGCGCGCTGCCCTGCTCTGCTCCTCCTTGTGGGGACTTGGGCCAGCGGAGGCCCTGGGCGCTTTGCTCCGCCCCATCGGGGGGGTCAGCCGTGCTCCTGCCCGGGCGCTCCTCTTCCTCACCCTCCTCCTCCTCCGCCCCGCTGGCCGCCCTGTCCCCCTTCCTCTTCACCACGGCGAGGAAGGCCGAGCGGCCCGTCCTCTGGCGGTGCCGGGCGAACGCCGCCTCCACCTTCTTCTTCTGCGCCTCGATGGCCTTCCTCTTCTCCTCCAGGCGCATCCTCAGCTCCACCATCTCCGTGGCCATGGACTGGGCGGGGTCCAGGGGCGCGGCCGGGGGGGCCGGGCTCCGCCTGTGAACGGGGCTGTGCTCCGGGGTGGGGGCCCAGGACACGGAGAGCGGCAGGCCCAGCTCGGAGCCCTCGGGGGTGGTCTTCAGAGAGCTGCCCCCTCCACTGCTGCCCCGCCCCGAGTCCGGCGCCACCGGGGTGCTCAGCTTCCGCAGCTTCTGCTCGGCGAAGCTGGTCATCCTCACCCCGCCGGAGGGGGACTTCCCCTGGCCGCCACTGGGACTGGGGCTGTCCATGTCCAGCTCCATGTGGACGGAGCAGTCCCTCAGGGAGGAGTCCTCGTCCAGCACGTCCTCCGTCCTGAGGTGGACGCCCGTGTCGACGTCCGCGGGGTCCGTGCCGCTCAGAGCCCCCGTCGTGGAGGAGGAGGAGAGGGACTCTGACGCGGCCTCCAGACCCCCCCCAGGCCCGTGCAGGAAGAAGCCGTTGTTGGCACTCTGGGAGGCGGGCGGAGGTCGGCTGGTGCTGTGGATGATCTGGAGGGCCTCCTCCATGGACGGCGGCGCTGCGGCCGGGGAGACCCCATGTCCGTTGGGGTACGCCCGCCGACCCGCGGCCCGTCTCACAGGCTCCACCCCGGCCAGGCTGTCAGGGCAGCCCCCCCCATCCTCCTCCTCTTCCTCGATGCCCAGGCTGCTGCCGTTGACAGGCTGGAAGGACAGGTTGCGCTTCATGCCCCGGGGGAGGTGGTGCACCTTGAAGCCCTGTCCGTCGTCCGTGCTGGCCGACCGGGTCATTCCACGGGGCTGGGCTGGAGCGCCGTCGTTTTTCTTCTCAAAGGGAATGTTGAAGGATACTCCGTACGGACAAGATCTAGGAAATCAAAATATAAAAGATTTATTTTTTTATATTGTTATTTTAACTGCTACTTTATTTACTACTACTTTATTACTTATTATACATTTTGTTATTTTACATAGGAATCTGTATGTTTTAGGTTCAATGCATAAGTTGGTGTTTTTATTATTATTATTATTATTATTATTATTATTATTATTATTATTATTATTATTATTATAATAATTTTCATTTTATTTTATTATTTTTATTGGTGTTATACCAACCGTTTTTCCTTGGGCCAGGTGGTGTTGCCATCCACAAAAGACATTGAGGCTGATTTCCTCATTTCTCCTGGTTCACAAAGAACATCACAATAAGACAAACATCCATCACTTGTCATGCTGGAGATTAAATGTGAAACAGGAATATTTAATATAGCACTCCAAAAACAGCCATATCTAATAGGGTCCAGTGATCTAGTTACCTGATTTGCGAGGTTGGGGCCGTAGTGGGAGACTGGGGGGAGGGGTCATAAATAAACATAAATAAACAAACACACTGTCAAAACAACATTCCACGATCAAACAGGAATTTGTGTCAAAAGTCGTGAAAGCGGTCCCAGTGGGACACGGTGCTGTTTTGTTACCTGGGTCGGTCTGGGCTGGGAGGTCTCTCCATGAAACTTCTCTTCGTTGCCATGGAGATTGGCACAGAGGGCAGGTTCTTCAACAGGGAGTCTGGCTCTGAGGTCAAAGAAAAACAAAACGAAAACAAAAAACAAAAGCTACTTCGATGAACACCACTTTTTTTCAGGTGGGCTTAGATTTAGGATTTTGTAATGTATGTATTACAAATGTATGTACTGTATTACAGATGTATCTGAAACAGATTTACAACAATTATGGTTTGTGTCCTCTTTTTACCTTCGTTGTCCAGAACTCTTGGTTTCACAAAGGAAGGCTTAAAGACCTCGAACCACCAGAACAGGTCTGCCATGAACACAAGGTAGTTATTCTGTCCAACAAAGAAGAAAAGCATGATCCCATTAAAACTCACTGAGCAAGGAAGTTCTCTACAAATCAAATGCGGTACATTATAACGCCCACAAGATGGCGCTGTTAACCGCTCGTCGAACACCACCTAGAACAAGTAATTTCCGTTATTACTTCAAGATAACAAAAATACAAAATCCAACAAAAAAACTGGTCACTAAAGGTTTGAAAGTGTACCTTCCAGCTTGTGTTTTCCAGCTTGTATTCGGTTTATGCGCCTGTGAGTCATTGTTCTATTAGTTCCAATGAG
>JAPMUY010009988.1:32500-37500 GCA_026901105.3 Galaxias olidus
CTGTCTGTCTGTCTGTCTGTCTGTCTGTCTGTCTGTCTGTCTGTCTGTCGTTCTGTCTGTGTGTGTGTGTGTGTGTGTGTGTCGTTGGGGGTTGGGTGGAGTGATCAAACCTCTAAAAGTCGATTGTTCCGTCCTGAGGGCGTGTGTGCACCGTGCAGGAGAGAGAGCAGGCAGGGTCACATGGAAGCAGTCAGGAGCTGCAGGGAGTCCCCTGTGTACATGGCACAGCAGGAGAGAGCAGCACGGAAAAAAGATGGAGGGAGAAAAGGGCGTTCATCTGAACCAAACGGAGGTATCACTGTATGTGTGAGCGTGTGTGTGCATATCCTCCATCACTAGGCAGGTCTAAACACGACCACTAAGGTGCTCTCCAGTTTCCCTGGGATGCCCGTCCAGCCTCCATCCCTCGCTCCCTCCCTCCTCCCTCTCTCTGTCCCTCCATCTCTATAATGAGTTCAGTCCTAATATGATGAGGCAGTGCACCGCTGGCGAGGGTGTGACCACCCGCCTGGCAGCAAAGTAGGTCAAGGTTGCAGCGGCGATGGCGTAACCCCCTCCCCGGGCTCTGACCTGTGACGGGTCACACTGCACGGCAGGTAAAATGGCAGAAAAGAGAGGATTAGAGTCAGACGAGCACCAACTGTGAGACCTGGGAATCTGCCAGCACGGCAGGAGACAAACTCTTCATCCGAACAAAAAACTGGACTGCTTGAGTTCAACCTTTCACGACATTCATGAGGTCCACTGTCATGTGACCTTTAGGTGATCAATCAATAAGTTAAACTCAGCTTCCAGACAGGGGGAGGATTCTAGTGTCTACTGTCCAACACACACACACACACACACACACACACACACACACACACACACACACACACACACACACACAATGTGCAAAAAGAAAGCGCACACACATGCATTGTGCATAATGCAAACAAGCGCGCACAAAACAAACACTTCCCCTACACACCGTTTGATCTCCCTTTCAGAGAAAACCATGCAGTCCCACACAATCATCCTTTTGATGAATTCACAACGACCAAACCTTTGTCCGTGTTTTAGTCAGTACACTAACCCCTATGCCACCCAGGTCTCATACAACCGCGGCTGAGGAGCTGTAAAGCCTACAGCTGACAGAGAAGAGCGATGGGGGGGGGGGGGCTGTGGGTGAACCCAGAGCAGGGCCCTTCCTACCGTACCACCACACAGCCAACACCCACCATTCACAGCCATGGAGCCCACATGAAGACAAAGACCAGGTCTGTCATCACTCCACACACGGAGACCGCTAACTAAGCTCCACAGGGAAAAGGAGAGAGAAGGTGAAAGAGTAAGAAAGAGGGATAGAAGGAGGATTCAGAGAGAGATAAAATAGACAGAAAACAGGAAGGAGTAATAAGTAAATAAAATACTAATGCAAAACCAAATGATGCTTTGTAAGGCTGAGGGGGAGGGAGAACCTAAAACAGCTGTTGGGTTGATTGTTGGGTCTCTTGAAAAAGAGATAATGAAAGAGAGAAATAGAAAAAGAGATAAAGAAAGAGAGAAATAGACAAAGAGAACGAAAGAGAGAAATAGACAAAGAGAGGAATATAGGTGGAGAATAAGAAATTGAAAAAAACAACTACAGAGTCCAGGATCCCCTCCAGTACAGAGGAGTATGGAGATAAGGGGATTGGTTTCAGACGGAAAGGTTTCCCCCATCAGGTCCTCACCGACACTGTACACACACACACACACACACACACACACACACACACACACACACACACACACACACACACACACACACACACACACACACACACACACACACACACACACACACACGACTCACCACCAGCAACGTACAGCACAACAGCAGCTCCTGGTAGCTCTGCGTACTCAATTGTTTCTCCTTAGCCCTTTACATGATTATTATTATTATTATTATTATTATTATTATTATTATTATTATTATTATTATTATTAGACCACTTTTAAACCGACATCTGCGCTCGATCAAACTCCGGCTGCTCTTAACTCTGGCTGTCTATCAAATCGATCAACTATAGTATAGTCCTTATACTATGAGGCACGGGCTTAGAGCCAGAACTTTTCAAAGGGATAGTCCCTATAAGAATTTAGTAACCCCTCTCAGAGTTTCCCTAGTTCACAAATAATTTCTTTATTTCAATGTGAATTCGATCAACAGTTTAAAAGTGTGTTTCCTTCAACATAAGCGTTCCCATTTGGCACTTAGGCTATGAGAGAGCTCTGGTACAGACTCACCTTGACAGAGGAGGGGGCGTAGAGCATGTCCTCCAGGCTGAAGTGGCAACAGTCGTTTAGGTTGTCCCGGCAGAAGTCCTGGACCTTCTGGAGGTTGTTCAGCCTGTCGGCCAGCGACATGTTCTCTTTCAGGCAAACATCTGGCAGGGCAGAGAGACGCATTGCCGCTGGCTCTCAGAAACCCAAACGATAACTATGATATCTCCTCTAGGACTGGAGAGCCTTTGAACGCTAGCACAATACCTCGTCAAACAGCTAGAGTGACAGCACTTTTTAGCGTCAGGTTAGGGAGTTTGACTGACACAAAGTTAAAGTTACAAATAGGACGGTGGGTCTGCTAACTGACTACACTGTAATGTATGAGGGGAGCCAGAGACTCACGGGGGCGAGATGTTTGGAAGAGAGTTGGGATGTCCAGATATTTAAGTCCTGTGCCTTCTTACAAACTGACCAATCAGAGCTCTAGTTGGGAGTTAAACAAAGCGACCGCTGATTGGCCTAGCTCGCTATGCTAACGTTGACAACATTGAGTGATGGCTGATCAATGATCACTCTGGTGAACGCTTAGCTGAGCTAATCAACAACCCCCTCCATCAAGAAACTGATGGGATTAACCAGGACATCATCCATTTATCAATATTAACACACACACACAGACAGACAGACAGACAGACAGACAGACAGACAGACAGACAGGCACAGAGACTAACACACCCACACAGGGTGTAGTGTTCTACCTTCCAGGCTGACCAGCTGCGGGCAGAAGAAGTGCAGCAGAGCGGCCAGCGCGACCCCGTCGGTGGTGTCCTTCAGGAGGTTATCCACGGGGGGGATCCAGGGCACCAGCTGGGAGCACGCCTGCTCCTTCCTGTAGCGAGCCTGCCCCGCAAACACACGCCATGCCAAATCAACACTACTGTACTCACATTACCCTACTTTCATCACTACAGTAGATATACTGTACTCACTAAATCACTAAATATCAAATCAACACTACAGCAGATATACTGTACACTTATTACACTAAATATCAAATTATCACTACAACGGATATATATATATACAGTAATTACATATATATATATGTACTCATCAGATTCAATATCAAATCACCACTACACCGTATGCACCACATACACATACACACCACATACACAGTGAATATAAGTCTGTAGACTAAGTTAAATACAGAACATGACACACACACCACATATCCATCAACGACAGATTAGTCTTTGTCTCATCCTGTGATATCATGTATCTCACAGACCAAAGCACAGAACACAACACAGCTTTGAAGGTGATGAGGTGGGCAGTGTGGAGGACAGAGAGCAAAACTGCAGCAGAGACTTCAGATGACTGAGTGGAGTCAGATGTTAATGTGTCACGAGAGAGACAACGATGGACACGGGGAGAGAGAGAGAGAGAGAGAGAGAGAGAGAGAGAGAGAAAATGAGAGAGACAACAATGGACACGAGGAGAGAGGGAAGAGAGAGAGAGAGAGAGAGAGAGAGAGAGAGAGAGAGAGAGAGAGAGAGAGAGAGAGAGAGGGAGAGAGAGGGAGAGAGAGACAACAATGGACACGAGGAGAGAGGGAGAGAAAGAGAGAGAGAGAGAGAGAGAGACAGAGAGAGAGAGAGAGAGTGAGAGGGAGAGAGAGGGAGAGAGAGAGAAAGGGATGAACATCCATGTGGCTCAAAGCAGAGGAGAGGGCAAGGCGGCAGCGTGGACTTACAGGCACCAGCTTCATGTACCACTTGGTTGGAGACTTCAGCAGGCCACACACACACACACACACACACACACACACACACACAGAGAGAGACAGACAAACAGACAGTGAGAGTCAGAGCGCACACACAGACAGAGGGACAAAGAGGTTATCTGGGTTAGAGGTTAACGTAATAAATCAGCCAGAACCTAGGAGGATGAAATGAGTTACAGTCCTTTCAGGATGGCTAATGTGAAACAGAGGCCTGCTACTTGATAAGAAGGACCCACAGAACACCACATACGCAGTATACAGTTTGATTTGTGTCTGTACATTCTTCATTGTGTGCCTTATTTAACAGGGCACTCCTGCAAAAGAGACGGAGTCTCAGTCAGATGAGTCTGTCTGAATAAATAAACTAATGATAATATATTACATTACATTACATTACATTACATTCATTTAGCAGACGCTTTTATCCAAAGCGACTTACAAAAATTGTGCCTACAAAAAGATAATAGTAAAAACTACCAGTCAGGTAGAGAACATAACTGCATTCCTGACTTAATCATCTAGATAAGAGCTAAGCAAGTGCTTTATTTGACATCAGGATAATAAACAAAACCTTCAGAAACCAACTACAAAAAAATAATTCTGAGTGCAACCAATTACGTGGTATATCAAGTAGAAGTGCTTGCTAGACGCAACGTCACATTCAAGAGCCGAAGTGCAGTCGAAACAAGTGAGTCTTCAAGTTTTGGCTGAAAGTGAACAAGGATGTTGCAGTCCTAATGTTCGTGGGGAGGTCATTCCACCACTGAGGGACAAGGACAGAGAAAAGTCGTGAACGAGGTGCCAGGCTGTCCCTTCCACGGAGTGAGGGGACGACAAGGCGACATCCAGTGGCAGAGCGCAGTGGTCGGGACGGGGTGTAGGGTCTGAGCATCGACTGTAGATAGGGGGGTGCAGATCCGATTCTCACCCGATAGGCAAGGACAAGTGACTTGAATTTGATGCG
>JAPMUY010009988.1:42500-47500 GCA_026901105.3 Galaxias olidus
GCTCGCTGCTCTGCGTCTCCCTCTTCCTCAGCTCCTGGGTGATGACGTCTTTCAAATACTCGTTCACCTGATCAACGAAACATCAACAACAACGTCAACAACAACGTCAACAACAACGTCAACAACAACGTCAACAACAACGTCAACAACAACGTCAACAACCCCAAACAACACAGACAGATACGACACAACAGACCAAACCTCTCCTGCAGTCTTTAGTTCAGCTTTGTGAATGAAAAGTCTCCAATGAACTAGAGGCACGTGACTTCATATTAAAGGGGACATAGTATGCTTTTGGGGCTTTTCCCTTTCCTTTAGTTTGTTATATAGCTTTCTGTGCATGTAAAAGGTCTGAAAAGTTACAAAGCCCGTTGCCCACGCCAAAGGGAGCTACTCTCTCTCACAGAAAACACCGCTCGTGAAGTGCCTGAAACGCCTCGTTTGTAGTCTGGCGTTTTCTTCCGTAACTTATCTACGTCACTAAGTCACACATAAGAATAATGTTTGGCACGCCCTCAACCAGAGCCAGTCAGAGCGGAGGCTGGGTGGTTTCGCCATGTCGAGAAAACGCTATTCACCTTGTTTGGCCAGCTGACTAATCAGAGCAGACTGGGCTTGTCGGGAGTGTGTGTGGGGGGGGGGGGGGGGACGTTTCAGACAGAGGGTGAATAGAGGTGCTGTAGATTCAGACAGTTTAGAAAAAATAAATAGTTTATTGAACATTAAAACGCGTAAACCTATTCTAATACAACTCCTAAATAAACGTATGAACCAGAAAATTTGCATAATAGGGCCCCTTTTATGGGAGCTTTGACGAAATAAATTCGGCTAATTATGTTTGTTTTACATGTGTGCTATTTCAGAGTTAACATGCACACTATATCATAATATACAGCAGAAGAGCTCGCAGCAATTGTGAGGAGATTCCTAGGGAGTGCCACATGCTTGCTTGGCAAACTGAGTGGCGCTCATGGATCTATGTGGTCTGAGCATGTGCATGTGTGTCGAAGTTTATCGGTGCCTTTTACAGCGTGTGTGTATGTGTGTGTGTGTGTTTAAGCAACAGCCCAGTGCTTCTAACAGAGGAATGCAAACAGACTGGATCCTTTGTTTGAGGAGCTGTGCCTGTGTGCTCCTCTTGGCTAGGTCAGCACTCACACCAACTCACGGCTGTCCTCCTCATACAGTACGCTTCCTCCCTCACTCTCTCTCTCTTTCATGCACACACACACACACACACACACACACACACACACACACACACACACACACACACACACATACATGCTCGAGTGCCAGCTGCATGAGACTTGCTTCGGGATAAGAATCTCCTTCACAGGACAACACACACACACACACACACACACACACACACACACACACACACACACACACACACACACACACACACACACACACACACACACACACACACACACACACACACACACACATTATAATAACCTTCCTGAGGTGAACAACTAAGAGGATAATTTATGTTTGATGCTTAATTGGCTTAACTTGTAAATACAGTACATGCCATACCTACTTTAGATATTATTTGATTATATAAAACAGACCTAGTCTCTGTCGCTTACCTATAAAATAAACACACCTATTTAGATGGTGCCTGGTGATGAATTGGGAGCCTATTTGAGACAATGGAGAGGCAAACCCACTGGAATGCTGTACTGGCAATGCCAGAAAACTGTTTTCTAAAGTTCAGAGAGCCTGGAAACCCTTTTTAAATAGATGCTGTATGTGAGAGGGAATTGGATTTGCTATTGCAGTAGTAAATAAATCAACACAAATCTTTCAAAGGGTCAGAAACTGGGATTTGGGTTTTATGCAGTTCCAGAGTCGTTCCCAGGTTGTCATGACACCTGGAGCTGCCCGGTCTCCGTCTCACCTTGTTGACCCAGGTGGTGACAGCGTCCTCGGTGTCGTACGGCCTCTCCGTGTCCGGGTCGCTAGGCGACGAGTACTGACGGACGCACGCCGCCACCTTCTCCACGCTCACCGTCTCTGTTGTGTACGCCGTCATCAGAGCGTCCATCAGGGCCAGGTGGGCGCTCTGCAACACCACAGGAAACACAGAAACGCTTAGGATTAGTTACAAATTGTAGAAACGTAAAGGACTCAAGCACAGACAACTCATTCATAAGTAAACAGAAAGGACATCACAGGAAACACAGAAACGCTTAGGATTAGTTACAAAATGTAGAAACGTAAAGTTCTCAAGCACAGAAAACTCACTGCACTATGATAAGAAAAAAGAAAAGAAACTTTTCAAGGTTAGATTAGTCTGGAACCGCAAATAAAAAAAATATAGTTAAGAATAGGTCACCTTAGTCAAAGTGTCTTGACCACTGCATATAAATGGTAATTTCACTCGTGTTTATTTTTAGAAGTAAAGCGATCCTAACAGCTAGCTTTCCAACGTTCAGATTCGTACGAGGCCTCTGCAAGGCCAGGGCACTGGAGAGGCTGAGGAGGAGTCCTCCAAATAGACCTCCCCCTTCTCTCCATCTCATCTGACAGCTCTCCATCTCCTGTCGGTCTCTCCCCTGTGTCGGTTGCCCTGGTAACCCCTGCGTTGGTCCCCAGTTGTGCGTCCCAGTTAACTGTGTGTTCACTCAGGAGGTCTGTGTCTCCCCGGAGAACCCGCCTACAACGTCCCACTCCAAAACACGTCCTTCTCTCCTCAACACGTTATTCATCTAGCAGCCCCTCATTCCCCACTCTCTGGAAAATACAACTCACTGGAAGATGTACATAAGAGTTTAATTGACGACCATCTCCTAAATCAAGTCCTCAGGACAGCGACTGTGAGATATGAACGGAGCTACATTAGCAGCAATAGCAGCAGGGCCCGTTGGTCTGCTGGGGTTTGAACGTTGGTGAGGTGAGTATGTTCAGTAGGATGATTTAGTCCGGAGGGGTCTGATCGTTGGTGAGGTGAGTATGTTCAGTAGGATGATTTAGTGTGGAGGGGTCTGATCGTTGGTGAGGTGAGTATGTTCAGTAGGATGATTTAGTGTGGAGGGGTCTGAACGTTGGTGAGGTGAGTATGTTCAGTAGGATGATTTAGTGTGGAGGGGTCTGATCGTTGGTGAGGTGAGTATGTTCAGTAGGATGATTTAGTCTGCTGGGGTTTGAGCGTTGGTGAGGTGAGTATGTTCAGTAGGATGACAGAGAGCAGATCCTCTTCATAATGGCTGACACTCTGTAGTCTACTTCACACTAGCTGTGGAGCTGATGTTGACTCAAGTCGTGTCCCACCAACACACAGAGTGTAGACAAAGACTAAAGCACGCTTCACACGACTCAACCTCTCCTGTCAACTGAACGAAGGCGATGAAAAGGACTCTCCACAAGCGGAACATTTCCATATGGCTCTTCGGTAAGCGTTCTTTTGTGTGTGTGTGTGTGTGTGTGAGTGAGTGAGTGAGTGTATGTGCTTTTATATAGATGATTGGGTTCGGTGATGCACTTATTTTATCTACCTGACTTGTAGTTTTTACCTTGTCTTTTTGTAGGCACAATTTTTTGTAGGTCTCTTTGGATAAAAGCGTCTGCTAAATGAATGTAATGAGAGTGTGTGTGTGTGTGTGTGTGTGTGTGTGTGTTCACAGACAGTGTGTATTGTGTCTGGACATAAACACACACACACACACACACACTTTTATAAAGCCCTGTAATGAGAGGGTCACTAGGGATCTGGAGGCCTACTTTACTACACTCTGTAATCAGAGCAGGAGAACTCGGGTTAATAGTTACTCTCAACACCTTGTGAAGCTCCAATACGCCCAGATATTTAGAACAAAACTTTATGATATGCACTGTGCTTCAGTTGAGCTAGTTCAATACATCCCCAGTAAACATACAAAGAGGCCACTGTATATCATACTCAGTATAATATAGTATAGTATAGTATAACATACTCAGTATAATCTTATAGTATAACATACTCAGTATAATATAGTATAGTGTGACATACTACTCAGTATAATATAGTCTAATATAGTATAATATACTCAGTATAATATAGTATAGTATGACATACTCAGTATAATATAATTTAGTATGATATACTCAGTATAATATAGTATAATATAGTTTGACATACTCAGTATAATATAGTATAATATAGTGTAACATACTCAGTATAGTATAATATAGTATGATATATTCAGTATAATATAGTATAATATAGTGTAACATACTCAGTATAGTATAATATAGTTTGACATACTCAGTATAATATAGTATAATATAGTGTAACATACTCAGTATAATATAATATAGTATAATATACTCAGTATAATATAGTATAGTATAGTGTGACATATAGTATGAGCATACTGTAGGACGGTCCATCCAAACCCGTCCCATCACATCAAGGCCATGTGAAACCGAGCATGGACCTTCATCTGTATAAATGATGAGCCCCACGCAGGGCGCTCCCTGCTCTGCCATCTCTGCCGCGTTTTGACGGCAGTCAGTGGGGTTGGCTGATGAAGCTGTCAGGCAGTGGAGCAGAGTCTAACGTGGGACAAAGCCATCAGTGGATAACAGATCAACAACGGTGTTGAATCCACAGCCGTGAGGTTAGGGACGAGCCACAGACGCTCCATGTGTTTCTTAGCAGTGGGCTCCATGGTGCTTCTTCCTCTTGGAAAATGAAGAGAGCGTGCTCCATAATTACACAGACCTCCAACCTGGCAACCAGAACACAACCATTTTGCAAGAACAACTTACTCTACCCCCCCTCTCTCTCTTTCCCTCACCTCCCTCTTTCTCTCCCTCTCACCATCTCTCTCCCCTCCCGTCCCCATCCCTCTCTCGTTCTCTCTCCCCTCCTATCCTCACCCCCCTCTCATTCTCCCCCCCTCCTTCTCCCTTTCTCTCCCTCACACCGCCTCTCTCCCCTCCTACCCCCCTCCCTCTCCCTCTGTCTCTCTTCCTCAACCCCCCTCTTTCTCTCCCTCTCTCCTTCT
>JAPMUY010009988.1:55000-72500 GCA_026901105.3 Galaxias olidus
ATCCATGCAAAACCCCAAAGGTTTCATCTGTTTTATTGTTTAATGGACAGGCAGACCATCAGTAGGCAGAATGCAGTTGCCATGGTGATAGAATACATTAGGGTACAAATAGATATTTATGAGTGTTCTGTTGCAAATATTTACAAAAAACACGTACACTGAAATATTACATTTTTGAAACACTCCCTCGAGTTTCAACCACCTGCTTTGTGAGCAGCACACTCTGCTCCAGGGAGCCCTTTGGTCCCCTCACTGAAGACAACTAGGGCCTCCAGATCCCCAGATGCCCACACACTCATGTCAGCGAACACAACAAGTCTAAGAGGTACCTACATTTACACACTCAGATGTGGACCTAATAAGGCGTGGCGTGTGTGTACACCGGCACACGCACGCGCACACGCACGCACGCACGCACGCACGCACACACATTACTCCTCTTACTGGTCTAGGTGATTCACTACTACCAATAAAATGCACAGAAACACGGGCGCTAGAAATTCTATCATCCTGTATTCCCATAGGCCTGGAGAGAGGGCTGAGCTCACTATGACAGATGGATCTCTATCCCAGATGTGTCAGACCACAGAACAGCCTGAGCACTAACTAAGCAGGTCCTGTTAGCCAAAACACAACAACAACAACCACCACATGAGGGCTCATGCAGGGGATGAAAGCTTCAAGCCACCAGTGAGCGCAGAAACCTGGTTCATTACATGGACAATTAGAATTCCCTATTATTTTCAGCTGTGACGCATCGTCTATGCACGTGTGTGTGTGTGTGTGTGTGTGAGAGAGAGAAAGGCCTGCTGTAGGTGTGTGGGTTGAAGAGAACGTGAGTAATGCAGAATGTATGCGGACATGTGCGAGCGCGTGTGTGTGTGTGTGTGTGTGTGGGCAACAGCTGCAGTTTGGTGCCCGTGTATTCAGATGTGTGTGTCCATCACTGAAAGCATGGAGAGAGAAAGGGAGCGAGAGAGAGAGAGAGAGAGAGGGAGGAAGAGAGGGAGAGAGAGAGAGAGAGAGAGAGAAAAAAGTGAGAGACAAAGAGAGAACAAAAGGGATATAACCAGATCTGCAATGCAGAGGGATTTAATATGCCACCCAAGCAAAAATAAAGGGGGAAACTGCTTGAACAAGACAGCTGTACTTACGTAAGGCCTTACCACAGGAGACAGCTCACTAGAGAATAAAGACCACCTCAGCACCGTCAAATCCGCTTTGACCAAAGGAGCCCTCAATCAAAATCATCACAAATAGGTCACTGAAGTGCCTCCCACACAATTCTATTCAAACGGCTGATGGTGTACAAAAGGTAAAGAAAAAACTGAACTTGAATACACAAACTTTAAAAAAACCCAAATTATTTCCTCAGCTGAGCTATAGATTCCTCCCTCTAAGAACGCCTCCAATCGCCCAGCACAGAGATCTTCCTCCCTACAGAGCTCAGCACAGAGATCTTCCTCCCTACAGAGCCCAGCACTGAGATCTTCCTCCCTACAGAGTCCAGCACAGAGATCTTCCTCCCTACAGAGCCCAGCACAGAGATCTTCCTCCCTACAGAGCCCAGCACAGAGATCTTCCTCCCTACAGAGCTCAGCACAGAGATCTTCCTCCCTACAGAGCCCAGCACAGATATCTTCCTCCCTACAGAGCTCAGCACAGAGATTTTCCTCCCTACAGAGCTCAGCACAGAGATCTTCCTCCCTACAGAGCCCAGCACAGAGATCTTCCTCCCTACAGAGCCCAGTGGTTACCTTGAATAATAGATGATCCCTATTGCGCCTGTGTTGTCCTTTCAGGTCTTTGTGGGTACAGTCATCCACAGTCTGCACCACAAACAACACATCCATGCTGCGCAGTGTCTCCAAAGCTCCCTCAACAACAACATCGAAAAAACACCTTCTCGCAGGCTTCAAACTTTGAGTTTAAACGTTGAAGTTCAGGTTGAATTAACCTGACCCACAGCCTTCATGCATTGTCACAGAGCCTTACAAACCCTACGTTATTGTCTGCAACCTCGCCATCCCGTTCTAGCGAGCAGAATGTTTCCAGAGGCCTCCTGCACCATGTGGTGACACCGTGGTGAACTGCAGGGTGTGACCATCCCTGTGAACACAGCCCAGACTCCAGCAGGGGTTTCATTACCACAACAAGCAGGCCTCGCCGCTAATCACACAGAGAGAAATTAGAGCAGCGCGCGAGAGAGAGAGAGAGAGATAGAGAGAGAGAGAGATAGAAAGAGAGAGAGAGAGGGAGAGAGAAAGAGAGAGAGAGAGAAAGAGAAAGAGAGAGAGAATGAGAAAGAAAGAGAATGAAAGAATGAGAGAAAGAGAGAGAGAGAGAGAATGAGAAAAAAAGAGAGCGAGAATGAGAGCGAAAGAGAAAGAGAGAGAGCCGCCCGCATCAGTCACCCCCAGAGGGGGAGAGGGAGGAGAGAAGGATGAAGGAAAGGAGGAGATGAAAGAGGGCTTTACCACACTGTGTCTTTAAGCCCAGACAGCTCCCAGCGTTTCCGGTTTGAGGGGATCTGCTCACTGACCCGTCCAGTAGCCACACCGCGTCCTAACACCAACAACTGTAATTCCATTAGGCCTGTGAGGCCACAAGCCTGGAGATCACAGCCGCACACCCCCCTCCTAGGTCACGTTTTCAAACTCCAGGCCTAGGTAAAGAATGTGGCTGAAATTAATCCTCAAATCCCTTGACTGGCAAGTCAGATGTTTGAATCCCCTTCCTGGTAAAACTTTGGAAACCGTCTAACACACACACATGCACGAACAAAAGCAAAACACACACACACACACACACACACACACACACACACACACACACACACACACACACACACACACACACACACACACACACACACACACACACACACACACACACACACACACTTCTCAGAGGGAGAGTGGTATAATGAGGTAGAGTAATGTGGAAGGTGATCTTACCACACCCAGCCCGGCAGCACCATCTCTGCTTGGCAGAGACGACGTTAGCTTGGACAGGACAATCCACAACAAACCAACGGAGGATAACATCTTCATTTTCATTTGTATGCTTGCTTGTACCCTTACAAATCAAGCTTCACAAATTTACTAACAGACCTGCATAACATTTGGCACAACTACAAAGCCCAAAACGACACAGCCCAAAGCCGATGTAGTACCACAACATTAGTCATAAACTAAACCCCTGTACGTGGAGAACTGATTGCAGTGGGGTTTTGTATTGGACAAACTGAACCGTGAATGTATTGGATTGCAACACATTTTTATTTGAAATGGTTTTATTCATTTCGTTTTGTTTCGTGAAATATTTCGTTAACTGCCTTGTAAACAGGGCACTGCTGCAAAAGATACGTCGTCTCATTCAGTCAACTCTGTATAAATAAATAAACACACAAACAAACAAACAAATGAACAGAAGCATCCTTCAGGATCTAAAATGGCCTCCTCGCCACGTCTCTCACCATCTGAAGGGGCCTCCTGCCCAGGTCCCTCTCGGTGACCAGCCTGTCCTGGTCCGTGACGAAGAGGCCTCTCTGGGCCAGGGCCTGGATGACGGCGTCGTGGCCCTCCAGGGCCTCGGCCTCGGCGTCCCCCAGGACGAGGCTCCCCGCCCGGCCGTAGAGGTCGGCCGACAGCAGCAGGCTGACCACGGCGGGCTTCAGGTGCTCCTGCTCATACTGGTCAGTGTAGAACGGCACCTTTAGGTCCGTCGGGACGCCGTCTGTGTTGGGGAGATACAGACACCGGGAGAGAGAGAGGTTACTGTCTAATTAGGAGAGAGAGAGGTTACTGTCTAATTAGGAGAGAGAGAGGTTACTGTCTAAATAGGAGAGAGAGAGGTTACTGTCTAATTAGGAGAGAGAGAGGTTACTGTCTAAATAGGAGAGAGAGAGGTTACTGTCTAAATAGGAGAGAGAGAGGTTACTGTCTAATTAGGAGAGAGAGAGGTTACTGTCTAATTAGGAGAGAGAGAGGTTACTGTCTAAATAGGAGAGAGAGAGGTTACTGTCTAAATAGGAGAGAGAGAGGTTACTGTCTAAATAGGAGAGAGAGAGGTTACTGTCTAAATAGGAGAGAGAGAGGTTACTGTCTAAATAGGAGAGAGAGAGGTTACTGTCTAAATAGGAGAGAGAGAGAGGTTACTGTCTAATTAAGAGAGAGAGAGGTTACTGTCTTATTAGGAGAGAGAGAGGTTACTGTCTAATTAGGAGAGAGAGAGGTTACTGTCTAAATAGGAGAGAGAGAGGTTACTGTCTAATTAGGAGAGAGAGAGGTTACTGTCTAAATGGAGAGAGAGAAACAGGAGAGAGAGGGCAGGAGAGAGAGGTGACTGTATATGGGGAGAGAGAGAGGTTACTGTCTAATTAGAGAGAGAGAGGTTACTGTCTAATTAGGAGAGAGAGAGGTTACTGCTAATAGGAGAGAGAGAGAGAGAGAGAGGTTACTGCCTAAATAGGAGAGAGAGAGGTTACTGTCTAAATAGGAGAGAGAGAGGTTACTGTCTAAATAGGAGAGAGAGAGAGGTTACTGTCTAAATAGGAGAGAGAGAGGTTACTGTCTAAATAGAAGAGAGGTTACTGTCTAAATAGGAGAGAGAGAGGTTACTGTCTAAATAGGAGAGAGAGAGGTTACTGTCTAAATAGGAGAGAGAGAGGTTATTGTCTGCATGGGGGAGATACAGGAAGGGCAAAGAGAGGTGACTGTATATGGGAGAGAGAGAGAGGTTACTGTATATGGGAGAGAGAGAGAGGTTACTGTATATGGGAGAGAGAGAGAGAGAGAGAGGTTAGTGTATGTAAACGAGAAATACAGGAAGGGCAAAGAGAGGTTAGGGTACAGTGAGAGAGATAATGGTTTGTATGGTGAAAGAGGGTTGGGGTTAGTATGAAAGGGAGAAAAGATACGGTCCGTATGGGAGAGAGAGGTTGCTGTCTGAATAGGAGAGAACGGTTGGTGCAGGTATGTGTGAGAGAGAGGCTACTCTCTAAATAGCAGAGAGAGGGTAGTGTAAGTGAGTGCAAACAGAGGTTACTGTATGCATGAGAGAGAGAGGTAACATTGTCTTCATGAGAAAGAGAAAATATGCATTGGAGAGATATGGGTGAGAAATGTCTCCACTCTCTGTCATGTGATATGTAGGCCTAAATCAGAGCTAAGGTGCAACATTGCAGTTGATCAACAAAAACTTTTGAAAAAAAAGGGGGTAAAAAGTAGACCACAGGTAATGTGTAGATTCCTATTTAGGCAGCAGTGGCTTTGGCACGTTGTCATGGCTACATAACATGATACACAGGCTTGTTCAGAGGCCAGCGTTGACACCTCGCGTATCATCACCTCGCGCTGAGGGTGTGGTGAGGATCTCAAGAAAGAGCGCCGCGGATGACAGGCGCTCGCGCGTCACCATGGCAACTGGAGCGTGTGAGAGAGAGAGCGAGCGATGGAACCCGATCGATTCATCCTGTAGTCCATAGTATCTCTGGTACGCGGGCGGGTAGGCCCTGCCTCCAGATCCCACGGAGCTCATCTCTGTCACGCAGCGGCCGTCTCATCAAAGGGACGGGAAGCAGCGTGCACGTACTGTGTGCACGTGCGTGCACGTACACGCACAGGTACAAGCCCGAGCAGACACGAGCGGCAATAGGGGAACCTGGTTCGCAAATAATTAATTTGCTTCAATACCGGCAGCCTGACAACAGATATCTGCTACACCTTCTGTTTTTAACACATTGTAAAAGATCAAGTCAACAATCTCTGGTGTGTTTAAAACCTTGGCCTGCTCTATTACACAAGGAAAGAGACACGCATTGAATACACATCATAAGATTGAGCCGTAGAGGTCACATTGGCTGTCCTCGTTCTACTCTGTTAGGTGGACAGTCACGGTGACAGGCCTGCTTAGGCTGAGGCTCCCACTTCACACATTACCTTTATAGTGTTAAGTGAATCACATCAGAGAGGACAGGGGGACATCCCACTCACAACAGCGCCAGCTCATTAACACTCAGCTATGGCCAAGGGGCTGCAAGCAATACCAATGAACTGCCACTGACTCATTCATAGTAATTACCACTTTAGAGGCACTGACAGTTGTTCAAGTTACTTTACCATAATCCCTTAAGACAGTTACATGTTACTTGACTTTGTAACTTTCGAGTTACCTATAGCGTGCTATTATGTTTACAGCTTGGCGTTTGGGTTTTTCGCGACGGGACTTTGGCGACGGGAAAGAAGATAGCATGTTAGAGAATAGGCCATACTTATAAAACGTAATGTTTTTGAATTGGAGTCAGGACAGATTGCATGAACCACAAAGGCAACTTCTTTGTGTTAATCGCCTGGACTGCAACGTGAGGCACAGTCAATAAATGAGAACACCAAACCGATCCATGAGAAAAAGAGCCAATAGAAATGGCCGGCCTCATTGCGCAGTGACATTTTGCAAAAAGGACAGAATGCAAAGTTAAGCTGTATAGAACAAGCACTGACTTTGTGATGAAGCCATAATGGACAGATACTTTTTCTGAGATTCACTCGTCTTTATTCCCAACTCTTTCAGTGTAAGCAGCGGGCCGTCTTTCTGCTGTCTGAGTGGGTTTGTAACCACACAGTGTTCTGCACAGCCTCGGCTGCTTTCTGCCTCTTCCCCTCACACTCTCCCTGCGTCTGCTTTCTGCCTCTCCCCCTCACACTCTCCCTGCATCTGCTTTCTGCCTCTTCCCCTCACACTCTCCCTGCGTCTCAGGAGGACAAGTATTTTTGGAATCCTCCCATTTCATTCAGACCTGATTGAAAATACATGGAGGGAGCTGCTTGGGAGCGCGCGTGTGTTTTTCCAGCTATTACGACATCAGAGCAGAAATAATCTGCTCACTGGCTGAAGCAGAAGCAATCTGTCTCAGCCTCTCCGTGCAGCAGAGATGCAGCGAGACCCAAGACGGTGGGCACCCTGCGGTCAGAAGCTTTAAGCCCAGCTCAGTTGTTGTTCATACTCATTTCTTCTGACAGGTTGTACAGGCCCCAGAGGCTACGAGAAGATTTATATTGGTTTCCCCACAATAAAAGACGTGAACAAACTCTGCATGCCCCATGTATAGGCCACCATTACGCAACAGCAGTAGCTCTGATTATACGGTATATCAGAATGATTATGTAGAAAACATGCTATGGACATGCCCGGTCCTTTTAATACATGTAATCTTTAAGATGTCGTGCTGCAAACGCTGTTTGGTTTCATATTGGTAGACACTACACAGAGTGGAGCAGTCCATATATAGTAGTGTGCACATTATTATCATCATACCACATAACAGGAATTTTTTTTACTTAACCATAAAGTCGTGCATATTTCATAATACTATTTAAATGATACACTTCTGCCGACTTGAAACACAATAAATTATGCTTCTGGCATGACTGCACAACAAGAGTGAAGTAAGTGTACAACTTCATGTCCTGGAGCCAAGCAAGGTTTGCCCCAGCTACAAAGGCTTCACGTTGGTAAACAAAGGTACTGTAAGCCTCGGTGTGACACAGTTTGGAGCCTGCTTGAGCAAACGAAATAGTTCAGGGGGCTGGCATAGCACCCAGACATAGCATCAAAATGTGTTGCAACTTGAAACACTATATTAAGTTGATACAGAAAGAGTGGATTTAGTAAGATGAATGTAAATAAACTAATTAATTGACACATAGTGTTTGTGCTTGCTTTTCTTGTGGGTGATATTAGAAAATATGGCTTGAGAGTGTTAAAAACATTATGGTTTGGGTGGCGTCAGCCTCGTCCACAGCCTCAGAGTTGAACCTTTTTGAGAGGAAAGCCAGAGGTGCAAAGCGCTCTGTCCACCAAGCCATAAGAATCTAAACAACAAAGCATTCAGAGCTGTGAGGCGTGAGCTAGATGGCGTTCAGGCCTGCTAAGATGACTCACAGAATGGATGAGATGTGAGCACCATCCTGGTTCTTTCTCAGCTACCCATCCAAACAGCCCATCGCCAGTTCACAAGCCGAGACTCTCAACCAAACAATAACATATGCAATATTATGGATGCTATATTATCCATGGAGAAAACTGATGGTCTGATTACTTTTGTGAAATTGACCTAGTTATTTGATTAAAAATCTAATTTACATTGACATGATTTCATGCACAGGAATGAATAACGAGCAATGATTGTACATGTAAGTCGTAGGGGCTGGTACTAGATGTCTTTCCCTGTGGAATAGAAGCAGGAGACAGCTACAGTCTGTTGATGATGGGACCGTTTGTGAAAACCTTCTCAACTTCTGAACACAATACAACAGCTGATTTCCCTTATAACTGGGAATGTTTTACTTGACTTTTTTTGGTTCATAATGCAAAGTAATTCAAGACACTTGACAGGATATTGCTTAAATTGTGATGTAAAAAGTCTGATTAAATAAATGTGCATTGCACGAAAATATTCCACCTACCTGTCCCGAATGCTTTAGCCACAAGCCATGTTAGGCTACAAGAGATCTTTGCCCTTGTGAAATCATAATGATCGAACGACTTTATTGCAGGGGGAATGAAGGGCTTTTTAATATCCTTGGTATCCGGTACTTCACCCATATTCACAGCTTGAACAAGTCCTATACAATCTTTTGGCTGCGAAGAAGCAATAGCCTACAAAACGATTACATCCCCCTAACGGAATTGTATCCACCAAATGTGACTTTATCTGCAGATTGCATTGACCCGCTTCTCCATGACTTAAAAACAATTAATAATTTCATTAGTAGACCACTCAAATTATGTCCTTTCATTCACGCTGTAAGATCAGTATAGCTGCATCCTTGGTCTTTGTGATATTTTTCATCCATTCTACCAGTTGAAATGGACCCGCTGGAAAGATGTCCACTTTTTCAAATATACAAGGGAAAAGGCTCCTTTTCTTTGAAACACTATATTTTCCATTCCATAAAGTCTTTGTTATGATCCCAGATAAGTGTTTACTGTTCGATCTCACGTATCACTCTTTTCCATTCTTCTGCAAATCTCACCTTCGCTATTCAATGCGTGCCTCCGTGCTTGTTGCGGTTGTCCTGCAGTACTACCTACTAGATTTGGAATGTACTGCGGCTGCGCGACCCAGATAGCCAATTTCTCTAACCAAAAAGGACAGCATGTGTTTTTTTGTTTTTGTTTTTTACATAAGTTAATCGTTATATATGTATAGTTTACATTGTATAGATCAGACTAATTAATTTGAAGTAATAGGCCTATCTATGGCTTGCATTCTGATGGATACATCATAGAGCACGAGTGTTTTGGTCACTTACATATTCCGTATAGACCTAATACTAAGTACAATCTCTGTATGGAATTTAATCATGTGTCTACCCTACAAAATTCAATCTTTGATATATTTTATTGTTGCACAACGGAATAGAATAAGACTCAAAGGGCATACAAATGTTGGTATTCACTACAGTACCCATATTGCAATGGGTTGTGTGCGTCATCAACTTGAGTCTGCGCCTTGTTTGTTTAGCGATGTAGCGGTGCTAACATTACTTTACCGGTAAGTCATTCTGTGTTTACACATATTTTTTAGCTTTTACTATTTCTAGATTAGTGTGTTGATACGCGATATTTTTACAGACAATTTTCTATAAAACAACGGGCATTGTGTATTTATTAATGCCAACCCAGATTCTCCACTGCCCAGGACATGTCTAACGTTAGCTATTTTTCGTGAAACGTGATCTGTCAGATTAGAATTGTTGGTCAGATGATGACGATTGCTGGTTCCTGACTTCTTTTTTTTCTCAGAATCCACATTTTGGTTTGAAAAATGTTCATGCCAAGAGCACTGAAAGTAAAGAGACCAACTGATGTTGGCTCTACTCAAGTTTTAAAGAAGTGCAAAGTAATTCCATCAGAGGAAAGAAGCAGCAACGAGGCATCTGATTCAGATACACTTATTCAAAGACCTAGCACAAGTACACTTGAGGGTGACGATAAAGTTGCTGGTACATGGTCAAAGCAACCTACAACACAGCAGGATATAGATCCTCCCCCTGTGCAAGACAGCCCCCCACACTTTTCTGATGAACCCCCAAGGGCTTTGCCAGAGAATGGCAATGAAGAGGAGGAGGAGGAGGAGGAGGACGAGGACGAAGAAGAAGAAGAAGAACCAGTGGTATCATTCCGAAAGAGCCAGAGATGGCCTGAACCCGGTGAGCCTGTCTGTGTCATGTGTGGACGTTACGGGGAATACATTTGCGACAGCACAGACAATGACGTTTGCAGTCTTGAATGCAAGGCTAGTCACTTAGCACACATGGGTGAGGGAATAACAGATATAGCAGCTTTTAATTGTGAGGAGCAAACCGGCGAAGATGAAAGCACTTCACAGATCTTTCCACGGGGGATAGCTGACTGCGGTGGCATCACCTCCACCATCAGTGAGCAGCTTTCAGGCTATACTTATAAGGAAGATCCGTTCATATCCGGTTTGACCGAGGAGCAGGTGCAGAGAGTGAGGCAGGAGCTGGGCATTGCCACCCAGGGTACAGAGGTGGGACGACCCATCATAGAGTTTGCCCATTGTAACCTTCCCCCCAAGATGAGTGCCAACTTGAGGAAGGCGGGCTACGAGGCGCCCACGCCCGTCCAGATGCAGATGTTGCCTGTGGGTCTGGCAGGCAGGGATGTGATTGCCAGTGCTGACACGGGCTCTGGGAAGACTGTGGCTTTTCTGCTGCCAGTGGTGATGAGAGCTTTGGAGGTATGGTATTACTTATCTTTGATCAAAAGTCAATATTGAACCCATCGAACCTGGGCATTAAGTGCCTGTGGTCTTATTAATATTAACTTTGTGTAACTTCATTATTCAGTACATCTTTTAAGAAACTGGGTTGCTTTGCTTGCTGCGTTGCGCGCTCTCTCTCTCTCTTTCTCTCACTCTCACTCTCACTCTCTCTCTCTCTGCATCTGGCTCGCACCATTCCTGGAGAAGTAAATATGAAGCCAGTATAGCTTCTAGGCTAACCCAATTTGAACCTCTTTTTTTTTCACCCTTCTTAAAGGCATAGTCATGCGTTATTCATGAGCAGAATCCTATTTTTATCTGTAACCAAGCTGCAATGTCAGGAGTAGGATACTCAGCTCTTTTCTGTTCAACATGGCTAAAACACCAGAGTGCGCATGAGACACACGATACATATCTAACACAAATCTTTCAAACATACCTAGCTGCTTTGTAAAAAAAAATAATCGATTCAATTCCCAATTTTAAACCTGTAAAACAATTTCCTCTGTCACTAGAGTCAAACAGATGGTGCATCAGGCCCTGCGGCTCTCATCCTGACTCCCACCAGGGAGCTGGCCATCCAGATCGAGAGGCAGGTGAAGGAGCTGGTGCTGGGCCTGCCCAACATGAGGACGGCCCTGCTGGTAGGGGGGATGCCCCTGCCCCCGCAGCTCCATCGTCTCAAACGCAACATCAAGGTAACCGGTGGTCACCGGAATCTGTGGAAACAACGCTTTGTAATGGCATGTCAGCGTTCGTACTTTTTCGACTTTCCTCTGCTGGAATGTGAATCGAAACGTCAGGCTGTGTGCATCAAATGTTTTATTAGTAATCAAAGTCTGATGAGGGCTTAATGATTATTTAACGATGTTTTCTTTTCTCCTGTAGATGATAATTGCCACTCCAGGAAGGCTCCTGGACATTCTGAAGCAGAAGGCTGTGAAGCTGGATGTCCTGAGGGTTGTTGTGGTTGATGAGGTAATGACATTTTCAGCTCATGAAACCTTAACTAACGTGTAGGAATACTGCAAGAAGTCACGTCTCAAATCTCAATAAATAACATTTTCAGCTCATGAAACCTTAACTAACGTGTAAGAATACTGCAAGAAGTCATGTCTCAAATCTCAATAAATAACATTTTCAGTTTTAACACAGTTGGTCTATCAACTTTCTTTTTTATTTAGGCTTATGATTGAGTCACTGTGTGTGAGGCCTGTCACTCATATCTGTCCTATGTTCGTTTATGGTTTAGGCGGACACCATGTTGAAGATGGGATTCCAGCAGCAGGTTCTGGAGGTTCTAGAAGGCGTTCCCGAGGACCGTCAGACTCTGCTGACGTCGGCGACGATCCCCGTGGCAACGGAGCATCTTGCGGCCAGGCTGACAGAGGATGCCGTGCGCATCACTATCGGGGAGAAGAACCAGCCATGTGCCAACGTTAGGCAGATTCTGCTCTGGGTGGAGGAACCCTCCAAGAAAAAGAAGCTCTTTGAGATTCTAAACGTAGGTCATTGTCATTTCAATTTTATGAAATATCCATAGTAAAACATTTGGCTTTTCTCAATCTACACAGAGATTGGAATGATGGGCAAATTATAATGCAGGAGAGTTTGAACTAACTTTTTATTTATACAGCATTTGTAATATGGGTCAGCTCAAACAGTCCTTTTTGTGTTGTTTGATGAGATTTACATTTAAGGTCGAGTTGTTCCTTGGCTTCGTGTTGTGCTTTCCATTAATCCTGACTGCTAGTGTTTTAAACTGGCTGTTAGAGGAGGGAATTCCTGACGCGCCAAAGACAAGGCTAGACCTTATTTAGACAGCCGTTGGTGCAGCCCTACCGCCCCTGTCCAGAGGAAATGGGTTGGCCCACAGCCATGGCCTCACTCAGGAAACATAATAACGGCTCATACCATTTTTACTGGACAGGGCACAGGAAGAACCGGCTTTCACAGGCTCATTGGATACATTTCCCCCATTTATAATATTTGGATCAATAATTACTTTTTTCACAAGCACATCTGCTTATCATCAGCTCTATTATGTAATAAAACCCTTTGACATAGTAGACTTCACGGGGTTGCCCATAGCTACCTAGTAAAATGTTCATAATTGTAGTTTGATCAAGCAGCGATACACAGTAAGAACACCAAACGTTAAACATGCAGTAAGCAGCACATTTCAACCCATTCTCGCACAACAACAGGGAGAAACTGTGTCCACAATTGTGTTGCGTCTCTGTAGGACGATAAGCTGTACCAGCCCCCCGTGGTGGTGTTTGTGGACTGTAAGCTGGGAGCAGACCTGCTATGTGAGGCCGTCACCAAGGTCCTGAGCCTCAACACCGTGGCAATCCACTCCGACAAGAGCCAATGGGAACGTAATCGCGTCCTCAAGGTAAAAAAACAAAATAGCCTTATTGAAAATCTATTCGATTTAACTGACTGTTAAATGCCTGTCGATTGTTAGAAGAAACAGTCAAACCTTGATTGACAATGTATGTTAATAATTTTGAGCTGTTATAATAAATACACTAGGGTTGTATCGTTCAAAAGGTTTTTGTTTGTTCTTGTTAATTGAGTGCTTTCTCTACAGGGTCTCCTAGAAGGAGCTTTTGATGTGGTAGTCAGTACAGGTGTGCTGGGCAGAGGACTTGACCTGGTTAATGTCAAACTCGTGGTCAACTTTGACATGGCTCCCAACATGGATGAATATGTTCATCAGGTTGGTGGTGATAGATAATCAATGTAATAGAAACAACACATTTCTTTTATACAAATAATTTCTTCTATACAAAGAATTTTTGACGTAACATGTTTCAACACAATGTCTCAAAGGCCAGTGAGCACTTTATGCTGCACTGTTATGTGCAGGATATGTAGTAAAGAAAGCTTGGTACACACAAAAAAATCGAATATTGCGTATACTTGCACTTGTCCCTCAGGTTGGCAGGGCTGGCCGACTGGGTCACAGAGGAACGGCCATCACGTTTCTCAACAACAACAACAAACGTCTGTTCCTGGAAGTAGTCAACAGGGTGAAAGCCACGGGATCCATCTTACCCCCTCAGCTCCTCAACTCACCCCACCTTCACGAGCAGCAGAGGAGGGCCAAGCAGAAATTCCAGCCAGCAACAAAAGAGGTCCTGGTCACCCAGAATAACCTCATAGACATCATCAGGAAACACGACAAGAGCCAGAAGAAAAAATAGCATTTTTCCTTCTTTATTTTCAGCACGTTCAGCTGTAAGAGAGCTGTATTTATTTTTGTATGCTCAGTAAAGGCAATTTGATTTAATAAATGTTTGGGTGGAATTAAAAAAATTATTTTACACAATGTTTTTAACTGATGCATAAATCAAGCGTAACGTCTGTCGAATTTATTCAGATTAATTCGTGGAAACTACAGAGTATACTTTATACTTGATCTATATCTAGATAGCTACAATTAAAAAGTTTGTACAAAACGTGAAATTAAATAGATACTACTCAAGTTTGAAAATGATACAACACTGCCACCTATTGGCTGTCCACTGTACCAAACGTCGAGACGCTGACGTAACGATGTCCGAGTAACCAATCAGCTGCCAGTTGTGACTGTTGTTTGAAATTGAAGCGGGTAACGCGGAAGAGAAACAGTGGAAAACGGTAAACATTTACGAATTAATTAGATTTTTCACCGACATAAACATAACGAACTCGCTTGCTAAAATCATGTTTGCATTAATTAGCATCGATTTGATCTATATGACCAAGCCGTTTTTACAATAAACCCTATCATGGCTCGATCATTACACCACCCAACAACAGTCATTTTATTTAGTTTACGAGTATGATTTTAAAGCTGGATTTTTGTTACGGGTTGTAGCCTAACGTAAATCACTCCAATTGTTTTGCAGAGAAAGATGTGCATTAACTTACAAATATTTTCGACTGGACAACGGACAAGCGTAAGCTCTATAGCGATAGAATACAGGGTATTTAGCATTGTGATATAGTTCAAAATAAGTTAACCGGGGTAGCATGTCGTTATTCTCAATACCAACGAAGAAGCACACTGCTTTTTATGATAATCTTTATTCATCAGCATCAAGAACACCTACCAACGTATACCGTATTAACCGAAAAACAACAGACATGAGCAAAGATGATTTAACGTTAGGGAATAGCAAATCTGATGATACCACTAGATCATTGGATAAATCCAAGGAGATAAATAGGACCTATGTTGTCTCTGGGCTGTCAAAAAGCGCAGGTCTGCAAATCCGTGGCGGTGTCACACCTGCCAGTGGCCGACTCACACTTCAGAGGAGAAAAACAGGTGCTGAAAATGCAGAGAAAACTATGAACGAAAACACACAGAACAGCACACTTGCACCCGAGAAGAGACTGACATTGCAACGACGAACAAGGACTGGCTCAATTGTTAAAAGTGAAGACAAAGATATTAGAGCAGCCACAGAAAGGCAGCGTTTGGTAAGCGGACCCGTCATGCAAATGCCCAAAGTTCTTTCCGAATCAAATTATGGTATATCTGGAGGTGCAGGTGTGCTGCGTTCTGCCAGTCTGAGAGACAACGCAACTAAAACTAAGTCAAAAGAGTTTGCTACTCCAGTGAACACACCAGGCAAAGGAGTAGAGAGACCAACTAGGTTTGCGCAAAAACAACCGCTTATGGTAGGTAGGCCACTTAGTGACTTTGCGAAGTCAGAGGAACACAGGGCCACTACTTCAACTCCAACTAAAAAGACTACATTTGAGAAGTTAGCTGCCAAGAAAGACGTTTTTGAGAAGTTGGCAGGAAGAACGGTGCCTAAAGCAGTAGCTGTGAAATCATTAAGTTTAGAAAGGCCGAAGACTTACGTACAGTTGAAGCCAGAAGACAGGAAGCACATTGCAGCTCCTGGTGCTAACAAGTTTTCGGCAGGTGCTCTTACAGCGAACGTTACCACCAATGTGCCACCAGCACAGGTGAGAAAGAATGCAACCACGGTTAGTGCAGATCACAATGAGGATGCTAGGGTAGCGAATGGTCCAACTCCTGCTCTGGCACCGACACCCGTTCTCACCGAAGCTCTGGTGCGACCCAGTACGGTTTCAAAGCAGCAAGAATCGTTGAAGATGGAAAACAGTGCTGTGACCGTTGCAGTAAGAGTCAGGCCATTCAACGCCAGGTATGACGTGTCTATTTTGTGCTCTTATAACTTGTTACTTACTGGTCACCCACCTGACAGCTGTGAACTAAATATGTTATCGCTGTATGTGAAAGAAATTTAATATTCCTTTTAAATGCATGTGACTTTGTCTATCATATCACTGCTAAACGTTTATTTTAGAAATAAATATGTCCCACCCATTTATTTGATATAGGCCTAGTTATGTAAACAAGGGAAGACTAAGTGTGTTGGCAGGGATAAACTAATATGCTATTACTATTAATAATATATTATATTGTTTGTTGAAACCATGATTCAGGGAGAAAACGGAGAAAGCATTTCGGGTCATATACATGAATGGCCAGGAGACAGTGGTTAAACATCCTGACTCTAAACAGAGCCACTCTTTCACGTATGACTACTCCTTCTGCTCCGTCGACCAGCAGGAGGTTGACTTTGCCGGCCAGCAGACAGTGTATGAAAAGCTTGCCAAGCCTCTCCTGGAAAGAGCCTTGGAAGGTTTCAACACGTGTCTGTTTGCCTACGGTCAAACAGGATCTGGCAAGTCCTACACGTAAGTAACGCAGACACGCAACGCTGACTGTAGGCACTCTGCAACGTGAGTCCGTTGTCATCCATGCCTATGGTTGCATGATGAGCTGGAGTTGAACAGTGTGGACGTTCTTTTCATTCTTCCCCAGTATGATGGGCTTTGGAGAGGAGACCGGAGTTATCCCCAGGTTCTGTGAGGAGCTGTTCTCAAGGCTGTCCTCTATAGAAGATCAAGAGGTAGTGTTCTCTTGTTAAACTGTTGTTTCTATGATGGCATGTGTGGTGCAGAGTGAATACAGTAACTCTCTCTCTCTCTCTCTCTCCCTCTCCCCTCCGTGTCTGTATCACAGGTAACCTGCCACCTGGAGATGAGCTACTTCGAGGTGTATAACGAGAAGATCCACGACCTGCTGGTAGCCAGAGACACGCCAAACCAGAAGAGTTTACCGGTAAGTCGCTAACGGAAGGATTCACCTCTGAGGCTTGTTGTGACTAAAATAGAAATTAAGATCTTTATGCTTCGGTGTTTAACCGAATGGACACCCTGAGGGAATGGGAATGCTTTGTGTTTTTCAGTTGAGAGTGAGGGAGCACCCTGTCCATGGGCCCTATGTGGCTGAGCTGTCCACGTGAGTACACCAGTTAGCTTGGCAACTGAATATAGGCAGAATAACACCCAGATCTGTAGATGGCTGTAGAAGGCTTGAAGACGGAGGAAATGTAATGGTTCACTGTTGTGTTTTTGGTCCACAGCAATGTGGTGACCTCGTACAGAGACATCCAGGTAAGCCTGGCCTTCTCCTGTTAACGGCTGTTATAGTGTTTACTGTGTATGTATCTGTACTTCTTCTTTATACCTAAAGGTAAGGTAATTTAACCCAAACGACTGGTGTGTTCCCAGGGATGGCTGGAGCTTGGCAACCAGCAGAGAGCCACTGCCGCCACGGGCATGAACGACAAGAGCTCCAGATCCCACTCCGTCTTCACCCTGGTGATGACA
>JAPMUY010009988.1:77500-93646 GCA_026901105.3 Galaxias olidus
AGCGTTGTCAGGAGCAGCACCAGCAGGAGGTGGTCTCCCAGATGGCAGAGCTGCAGTCGGCCAAGAGCCAGCTGGAACAGGAGGTGGACGCCCAGAAGAAGAGGCTGCGTCTGCACCTGGAGGCTCAGACTGCCAGACAGGTCAGCGCGAGGCTGGACACACGGGGACACGGGGACACGGGGACACGGGGACACAGGGACACGGGGACACGGGGACACGGGGGCACACGGACACGGGGGCACACGGACACGGGGACACGGGGGCACGGGGGCACAGGGACACAGGGACACACGGACACAGTGACACAGTGACACACGGACACGGGGACACGGGGACACACGGGGACACGGACACAGGGACACAGTGACACACGGACACAGTGACACAGGGACACGGGGACATGGGGGACGGATGGCAGCTCCACAGAGACCAGCCCACGACAAATACAAATGGCTTCACTGCGGTGCAGGCGAACGTCTCTTGTTTTATAACAATGTTTGCTTGGTCACAGGCACAAGATCAACTGATGTGTTTCCCCCGTGTTAAAGTATATCCTCTCTGGCCTTTGTTTCTTGTGATGTTACGCACTCTCCTGCCATGTTAAATACACATATGCAGGATAACCGCCTCCCATCTGAACCCCCTCATAACTACTGATCATGGAAGGGTTTATAAGATCATGCAGAGTAGTACACACCGTTTAATTAACGCTCAGGGCTGACTGAGGTTAGTAATGACTGGTCATGTGCCTAATCTGACACAACTATGATTTATTGATACGTCTCTGATGATGATGATGATGATGATGATGATGGTGGTGGTGGTGGTCGTCTCCAGGCCATGGAGGATCACAGTGTGCGGCAGGCGAAGATCGTGGAGGCTCTGGAGGCAGAGAAGAAGAAGATCAGCAAAGACCTGGAGGAGATGCAGAAGAAGATGGCCCTGAGGGGGAACCGTAATCCCAAGAGCGGTAAGCCTGCATGTCGGCCTAGACCACACCAAAACAAATACCTATGTAGGGCCCCACAGAGCTGTACCGGCTCTAAGAGGATTTGAACTTCCACTTGACAATGGAAATGCTTCTATTCCTCCCTACAGTAGGGCTTTACAGTACAGTACTGTGATAACCGACGCCGTATTCAAACACCAGTGGAATACCGTTTTTGTGCTGACTTCCTGTGTGACTTGTTCTGTGGTGTGCTTGCAGTACTTCCCCAGTGGGATGCCATGAAGTTGTCCTTTATGATCGAGGAGGCCAACAAGATCAGCGCCAAGCTCAGGAAGCACACAGTTTTCAGCAGGTAACCCATTGAACAGAAGCTGCTAGCTGATGTCCGCAGCAACTCTACTGTACAATATAGGATTACACCATTACATCTCACTTTTTTCCAATATTGGTACCTAACCTTTACGCAAATATTTTCACCAGTAGAATACAGTATTTTTGGTTGGAGCTTTTGAGTCAAGTCAGGAGTGCAGCTGCACAGTTAACTTACCGTAGCTACATTAGCCTCTTCCTAGGAGTAGTGTCTTGGCTCTTTCTGGTACATTCCGTCCTCCTTCTGATCCTCTATCAATCCCGACTTGTCTCCAGGGCTGAGTTAAAAGCCATAGCGTGTATCGGTGTAACTCCTCTTTTTATCCCCGCTGTGGTTCAGACACGAGGGCTCCGAGAAGGAGAATCCAGGACTGCAGGTCCAGGTGCACAACACCAAGATGGGCATCTCCACCTTCTGGAGCCTGGAGAAGTTCCAGAGCAGCCTGGCCGCTATGAGGGAGCTGGACCAGGTAGGTCACCACCCACTGACAGACACACAGACAGTTTGTTTTCTTTTTCAGTTCTCATTTTCACTTGAATTGAAACGGTGTGGGAGGATACAATTGAACTAGTGCACAACCAAATGTCCAAATTGAAAATGTACTATTTCATCCAAGTGTTTAATTCATATGAAACGTTTACACTGTAAATGTAGTCTTATTGGACCGGAGGGTTCTTAATGGTGCTGGCTGACATGTTATCACGCGGCAGCATGTTTCAGGTCGTAAAGGACACACACACACACACACACACACACACTCCTTCTTACTTACGACCTTTGTGCTCTCACACCACCATGTCTTGTTCCTCATCCTTTATGTGAAATCTGACAGGTCCTCCCGATAAGGTTTGATTTAATTTGCTGGGGGCGGTTTGTTTATGCATGAAAAGAGGCTGTCTGGGCGGCGGGGGGGACGGGGACGGGGCGGGGGGTGGAGGGGGTCCTTGTTAAGCAGGATAAATGAGTCGGTCGTAATTCACTCTCTCCCCAGGAAGAGCAAGGCTCCAAAGACGATGATGTGTTTTACGACCCCAATGATGAGTGGGAGCAAGATCTGTCCGTCACCTCCTCCTCTTCCTCCACCTTCTCCTTCTCCCGTCGGAGGTAATCATCCTCCTCATCCTCATCCAACAGTGTGGTGTCACGTAGTCTGAAGGAGCTGGGAAAATCCTGGTCCGTTTTGGGGGGGGGGGGGGGGGGGGCTGAACATGGAAACTCGTCTGTTCTGTGAAAACAACCATAAAGTTACAAATGTTAAACAAAGTGGCCCTGTTGATATTTCTGCCCTTGTTGATTTATAACTTTGGCCCACACTGGCAGTTTAACAAAATCTACGAGCTACCCACAAAATGTTTCCCCCCGGTTTAATAATTTCATAGACATATAGACTGAGGGAAATTTTGGAAAGAGGAAAGGGCAGCCAGCGTTCCCGTATCCCGCTCCTTAACCACCGAGCGCCCTGCGAGCCACGTTTTCCTCCCCCTCACATTGTTATTATTCCTGTCAGGCGTGTTTATGAGTGGGCCGGTGGGTCCGAGGGCCTGAAACGGAGGGCTAGCCAAAAGAAACATGGCAGGAGCTCAGTGGTTCCCATTCAGCCCGACGTGTCTGGACGGAGCCCGCGGGCCTGGCAGCGCTCCGGGTTCCGAACTGACCCCTGGTCAGATCGCTGGTCAGTTCCACAGCATGGCAGCAGCAACATGCTGGCCCTAGTGTCAAGTGTGACCTCGTCTCGGGCTGAAATGCACTGAGCTAAACTTTGATCTGAGATGAAAATATGGGTGAAATCAAATCAATATCAGTTTTTTTGCGAATAGACTACATTTACGATATATTTTTTTGAATATGAAAGGTTAGATAGAAGTATCTCACGTTTTGAAAAAACAAATTAAAAAAAGAACAGGTATAAAGCATCACTTGATTTCAACCCATGCCAGCAGAGGACATGAAGTCTTGCTCCATTTTAAAGTTCTCTCTGTAGTGTATTTGTGGTGGTTGTCTTCTAGGAGCAGGAGCCTGCTGAAGAGCAGGAGGATCTCTGGGCGTCTCTACGAGATCCGAGTCCATCCCATCCAGAGTCTCCTCGGCAACACCTCAAACTCCTCCCAGTCTGGTGGGTGAATCTCCTCCTCATCACCGTGACATCACCGTGACAACCACGTTTTACACACACACACACACACACACACATACACACACAGAGACACATTGACTGTTCACATCTTGGGTATGCAAACTGCAATTTGCTAAAAACAATATGTGCATTCTGTGCAATATTTCTATAACTATATTTTAAAACTTTATTTAATTACAATATTTATTAACCATGTAATTATAATCATGTAGGAACTAGGGGTAGGAATTACCTTTTACTATTTGTTAATGGATTTCACACAGAACCTCTGCAATACTCCAAGTACCATAACATGTCCTATTGAATCTCCCCCTTTCTGCTGTCAGGTCTGATGGGCGTGGCTAAACCGCCCTCCACAAACTCTGCCTCCCCAGACTCCGCCCTGCCCGGCATCTGCAAGGATATGATTGGCAAGACACTCGTCCAGCTACGCAGGTACGGTGGGTCGGAGGTAGACGAGGGGGAGAGCCTGGCCGACAGGCTGACCTCTGACCTTTGCTGCGTGTACAGTGCTGTGAGGACTATCTCTGGCCTCTACGAGGGTCTGGATGACAACAGTCAGGAGAAAGGTACGTCGTTTTCACTCCGGGTAAATGTCTCGTACAACACAGTGGTCATTCTGTAGGACTGGTCGGCCATGTTTAACAATTCGCCTGAAAGGTTGTGATTCCTTAATGGGAGGACAGGGCTTCCTGTAAATGAATGACTGTATAGTTGCTGTTGGAATATAATTATGACCGTTAGAACATTAGACCAGCTTTAACCCTCTTATTCTACTTCATCTACAACCACATGTTTTAATGTGTGTGTGTGTCTCTGTGTGTCTCTGTGTGTCTCTGTGTGTCTCTGTGTGTGTCTCTGTGTGTCTCTGTGTGTCTGTGTGTGTGTGTGTGTGTGTGTGTGTCTGTGTGTCTCTGTGTGTGTCTGTGTGTCTCTGTGTGTCTGTGTGTGTCTGTGTGTGTGTGTCTGTGTGTGTCTGTGTGTGTGTGTCTGTGTGTCTGTGTGTCTCTGTGTGTGTGTGTGTGTCTGTGTGTGTGTCTGTGTGTCTGTGTGTCTCTGTGTCTCTGTGTGTGTGTGTCTCTGTGTGTCTCTGTGTGTCTCTGTGTTTCTGTGTCTCTGTCTCTGTGTGTCTCTGTGTGTCTCTGTGTCTCTGTGTGTCTCTGTGTGTCTCTGTGTCTCTGTGTCTCTGTGTGTCTGTGTGTCTGTGTGTCTGTGTGTCTGTGTGTCTCTGTGTGTCTCCAGTGTTTGTGTGTAACCTGGAGGCCCAGACCCAGCTGGTCAGGGCCACGTCGGCCATAGAGCGGGCTGTGTTTGTGACCATGCAGTGGGTATCCAGCAGCAGCAGCAGCAAGTCCTACTCCGGCCCGCTCTACACCACCGCTGAGGAACTCAAGACCCAGGTCAAGAGGATGGGAGGCTTCTTCCAGCTGCTCGTTCAGGTGACCCGCTTCTATGTTGATGTTAATGTTAATGTCCTCTCATTCAATAGAAATGAGATACTAACCTCCAGGATGTCTCTTTTGTGTTTGTTGGTCATGAAGGCTGCACCATTATACATGTACAGGCTTCATTTTCAGTTACATTAACATGGCTGGCAAAAGGATTTTTTTTTGTTGATAAATTGCCATTCCACACTGTTGCCTCATAGTAGTTTACCACTATCACAGTTATATTAAGGAGAGTCCTGTTCAGTTTGGTCCATGTCGACATGCTAAGACCTTATCAAAATGCGCAGCGGTGATTGACAGGTCTTAGCTGTGAGCTGTTTGAGCTGTGTGTATGGAAATGGAAAAGCATGGGGAATTCTCAACCTTGAGCCCCTTACGGAACATGAATATATAGAAACTACATCAAAATTCAATTCCAGGTCTCTGCACCGAAACCTTGTTGTTTTCCTTGCACTGTATTTGCACCTGCTAACCTTTATTTATTGTATGTACTATTTTTGTTAAAGTATCCTGCCATTATGTGTTTTCTGTAAATGTAACCGTATTTTTTAGTTTTTTTGTTTCTCCCACTGCCCTGAGCAGGGCTGCGACTCTGAGATCTCGTCGATGGTGACGGAGGCTCAAAAAAAGAGCGGGCAGTGCCTGGACGCGGCGGTGCGTACTCTCAGCCACCTGGCGGCGCTGACGGGCACGCCGCTCCGTGCCACCGAGCTGGACTCCGAGGCCGTTGGCAAGGTAACGCCGTTAACCCCGTGGAGCCCGGCCGGGCAGCCACACCTGTCAGTCAACTCCGTGTCTGCTCCGCCAGGCCTCCGAGACCAGTCTTAATCTTCCTCTAGTTCTAGTAGAGCACCAGGGAGTGACAGGCGAGCTTTGCTCTACGTGATGTCTCAGGGCAGGGATTGGGATGGAAATGACCTGAGCTCAGAGGGTTCTGTGGTTGTGTCCGTGAGAAAAGTTTAGCACGAGGATTAGTCAAATATTTCACGCCAGTGGTGTGTTTGGTTGTGATGGGAAAAAAAACATGCCACTAAATGTATAGTAAATATTATGTGTCAAGCCACTTAATGTAGCCATTGCAATCTAAAAAGTGAGCAAAGTCCCATCAATGCTTGATAATATGTGATCAAAGCCCAACTGATGGACTAGTTCTCTTCTCTAATTTGAACATATATTTTATTGTCCTCAGCCGTCACTGGCCGTGTCTCTGTTGGAGGGAACCAATCAGGGTGTACGCTCACTTGTGGGGGAGGGGCTTACTATCGCCAAGGAGATGCTGAGAGAGGCTCAGTTGGCCTATCCCAGGACACCGGTAAGAAAACCAACCGGTTAACACATTCAACGTTATTAAAATACCGTCATGCATTGTCTAGTCCAGAAGGTTCTTGAGCTCTCTTAGGGATACATGAGGTTTTTCTGCTACGAATGCAATTACTAATGGCATTTTATTTGGGTACATTTTAGTGGTATGTTATGTTAATGTCTGTGCAGAATTTCTACGGCTGTTCAAAATCCTTTGTTGTCTAAAAGCAATCAGCGTTTGAAACCACAGCCCTTGTCTTGTGCTAAAAGGTTCTGCAGAGCCTGAAATCAAAGATGCTGGACTTGGCCAGCTGTCTCCAGAGCTACATCCACTGCAACCTGACGGTAAATAACCCGCAACAACCCCAGATCTGGGATCTGGACATGTGCTTAAACGGCCCAGATGAATCCCCCACCCCCACCACAGTCCTGTTAAAGGTGCACTTTGTTTTTATGGCTCCGTGTAAAACACGGCTTATCTCCCCTGGTCTCACGTTTGGCCATCGTTCAAATAATGGATGTGTTGAATGAAGTGCCATCAGTCACCCCTAACGCGCCTGCTCGCCGTTATCTGCCTGCGCACAAACTAGCGCCTTTTGTTAGCATGGCCTGCTGTCACGATCCTTACATGAAGAACAATGATGGGGGAGGGGAGGGCGGTTAGGGGGTGGGGTGGCCTCATCAGCCACACTGCTGGGCGGGGGGGGGGGGTACTGAGACGTGGTTTTTAATCCATCTACTCTATACGTTCGCAATGACGAGACCCTCAGTCTCAGAATCCCCCTTTTGTATTTCAGGGTTATGTTTCTGTCTTGTAATTGGATAATTGGTTCAATTAGCGATAGTTTGCAACTAGATGTCTGAGGTGATCCACCTCTTTATAAAGAAAATATATTTTTTTATAACACATTCCTTGTGTGTATAGGCACACTTGTATTGCATCCATTAGCGCTGTGCTTTTTTTCATCTAACACATACTGTTATCATACCTTTTTTTTATTTGCGTCTTCATACTCCCAGGAAAGAGAGGAGAATTTTCAGAGGAACGGCGTGCGTGGAAGTGGAGGAGGAGGAGGAGAGGAAGAGGAGGCAGACCCGTTACACTTGCAGAGACTGAGGAACACTGCGGCCAAGCAGTTCCAGCTAAACCAGGCCATCAGGCAGCTGCATGGAGCGCTCTCCCTGGCTCTGAGAGGTTAGTCCCATGCCCCACTACTACCACCACACTACCCTCAGCTTGTTCTGTTAGAGAGACACATCATCCACACACAGCCTCTGCTGGTATACTGCACGTCACCACTGAGACACGCTGGTGTGACTCGCCTCGTTTCTCCCCAGGCAAAGGCACCGACTCCAGCCTCTACCTCTGTCAGGCCTCGCTCTCGGCCTCGCTCTCGTCCATCGACGACGTCGTCAGCGGCTGGCCCAAAGAGACCGGCGCCTCCTCTCTCTCCTGCGGTCTGCAGCTGCCTTGCGTCCAGAGTGTCATGGTCGCCAGGGATGAGCTCCAGGTTGCCCTGCAGTCCCTGTCTACCATTTTCAGCCACCAGGGGGCAGCGGAGAAGAGCGAGTCCTTAGCTTCAGGGGACAGTGTCAAAGATGATAAAAGTTTGTCGAACGAAGGGAGCACCACCTCAGCTCCAAACCCTTTGAGAAATAGAACAGTCACCAAGATGGTGTATTCTCTGTCCTCTGTGTCTAAAGGAGATCCTCATTGGGTTTGATTGGTTGTCAGTGTTATTAGGATTGCTGCGTATTGATGCTTCAGTGTTTCAATATGTTGTTTAAGTGAGTTTAGTTTCAAATGCATCTGACTTTTTTTCTACAATAAGTAAAATGTACACAAGTAGTAAGAATATTTAAGCAATTTAGAAAAAATTATTTTGCATGTTGTACGAAGAGGCTGGCGCCATGTCATTAGAGTTCAAAGTATACATTTAAGTATGAAAAGTATACATGCAAATATTTACATCTGCTGTGTCTGTGGCCGTCTTACCTTGCAATAGTAGCCAAGGCATTTTAAAATTATCTTGGCAAGAAATGTGTCTATTTCAATTCAAGTAATTAAATTCAAGAGTATGTGAGTGCTGTTTTTGTACCAACATTGTACAGCGCAATTAATTGTGAAGATTAGCATTAGACTTGATTATCTTTGTACTGCTTTTTATTGATATTTCCAAAGAAGCAGCTGTATATAGTTTCTTTTTATACTACATCGTTGGTCAATGAGCAATAATTTGTAATAGTAACTTGTGTTAAAAAATAACATGTTTTCATTCACAGTCACATCCCGCCCTACATTTATAACAGTTAAATGCACTTATACCTTGCACAAATATTTTTTTTTGTTTAATACTAATTTATGGTGCAAATGCCTTCTAACAATCCTTTGGCGATGCTGTAAATCACATGGTGTATGTTTTTCTAAATCATGTAACTCACAATTGATGCAATACATTTCTATTTTGAACTTATTGTAAGCCTTTTAATTAAACGTGTTTGGTATACAAATTATCTTTGTGCTTGTAATTTTCTTTTAATTCAATTTTACTTTAATACATTTGGTAATCCAGATGTAAGAAAAAGAAAAAATCACAAGCACGCTGAGTCTACACCCACTTCTCACGCGCGGTCTCTTTAGCATCAGTTGCGACACAAGTTCTGATGTCACCGAAAGGCTAGGCTCCGTCAAGTCTATAAATCGAGGACAAATTGATAGTTCATGGATTTTTTTTTTAACAGTAATTTTCTTTACAAAATATGGCTTTGTTCAACCGGATTTCTTCAAAGGACTTCTTGATGTCGATTGAAATGGAGTGAACGGATTACGCGTTATTTTAACTTTTTTTTTGTCAACTCAACTCAATAGCTTACTAGCAGGTAGAAACAATGCTTGAATTATGCATATATTCTTTGTTCACTCAGTAAAGATAAATATTAATTTAATAAAAAAACTATGTTTTTATTTGCAAATTACTAAATTAACATTTTAACATTTTCACAGGATGAACTGGTTACTACTGTGTCCACACTTGCTTGTAAGTAGACCTACATATTTTTAAGGGTGTAAGATATATACGATTTTTGGGAATTTCTGTATGTATTATTTAAAATAAATAATAAAAAAATGTCAACAGAAACGTTTTTGACTATTTTGTGAATCCTTCAGGAAAATGTAGTTCAGTAACGTTCAGTTTTAAAACTAATTGGTGGAAGCAATTAAATAGTTTTTAATTTGCTTTTATTCTTACATTTTTGTTACAGATTTTGTTTCATCATTGTACGACAGGTAAGATATTAGTCTAATTTTAACTTTTGGCTGTTTTAACTGACGATGTAGGTTATGCCCTTCAAATCAGAACTGAAAATCTATTGTTCTCTGCTAAAACGTTAACTCTTCGTCATTTAGATTACACACTGTGCGAACTCACTGCAGTTAAATGACCCTCCAATCATTCTGTCGCCAGTCTCTATTTCATCATGCTGAGGTCATGTCAAATGGCAACCGCTAACCAATCATTAATGTCTCAAACAGTTTGCAAACTCAAGATATATTGAAAGAAAAACACTACAAAAGTACTGACATTATTGCAGCCTAGCAATTATTTATCATAATGTTGTTGTCTCAAGTGGTCTGGGTAGTTTTACTGAGACTTGTAATAAGTCGCCAGCAAAGACTTAGCTAAGTGGTTAAGGCTTGTGACAGTTGAGCACAAGCTCCATTAGGCCCCGTAGACTTATTTCATAGTCTTGTCCCTATCCCTCATTGTTTCTGCCATTGTCTCTCACTCCACCTTTTACTTCTTCTCTTTCTTTATGTCAGTTTAATTGAATTCAGTTCAATCCTTTATCTGTTTTAATAATTGCCAAAACCTCACTCAAGAACAAGTAATGATGAGTATTACCACCAAGAAAATAAAAGATTCAGAATTGCCTTCTGTCCCCCCCCCCACTCTTTCTGTATATCTCCCTCTACCTCTCCCACTTCTTCCCCCTCTTTCTGTATATCTCCCTCGCCCCCCCCCCCCTCCATCTCTTTCTTTATGTGTCCCTTTCTGTCCTCTTTTCAGGTGAAGCTCTCGTGTTGAGGAGCAGGACCCTGTTGTCGTACGATGAGTCCTACTTCGAGCACGTGTCCGACCCACTGTCCTGGCACGACGCCGGGCGCCTATGCAACCAGCGCCGGGGGGCCTTAGCTACCGTCTCTGAAACCCAGGAGCTGACCAGCTACCTGAACTCCTTGAACATCTCCCAACCCGTGTGGGTCGGCAGAAAAGTCACGACCCAGTTAAAAAGTGAGTGCTCGTTTTCTGACTCAGGATATTGGAATATCAGAACCTTACTTTTCTCAAACTGTGGACTCTTTGTGTTTTGCCAATCATAAACCCCCCCCCCCCCCCCAGTGCCTTCATTTGAACGACCACAGCCCTCAGAGTCACGTAGTGAATAAGTGTTCCCCAAGTGTTTACAACTCGGCCATGACCGCAAATGGGAGGATGTAATATTGTTCCATTGCTTTTTAATCATGGGCTTTTGTAATAAATGTATATGTGCGGCTGGTCTTTCTCTATCTATTGGAAAAAAAATACAGGCTCTTTCAAGACCCTGATCCTGGAGTTCTCGGGGCGCTCGGACCGGCAGAACGCACGCCTGCTGCACAAGTTCCCCTCCATGGGCTCCGTGACTGTTTGCACCCGGCTCCAGTTCGATCCAAGCTGCTCCGGAGTTTCCGCCGTCTTCTCCTATTCCAGCCAGTCGTTCCTTAACGAGTTCCAACTCCAAGCTACCCTGACCAGGGGCCAGCCGGTGAATCTGGCGCTCCTGGTCCACGGGAAACAGGGGCCCTACCAGGAGACTTTCCGCCATGACGGCTCCTGGCACTCCGTCTGTGTCAGTTGGAACCAGAATGGCGGACGGTGGGCTCTGTTTGCTGATGGGGCTCTGGTTAGCAGAGGTGATAGGCTGTACAGCGCGGACAGCCTAGGTCCCGATGGCCTGTTTATCATTGGTCAGGAGCAGGACAGCAATGGGGGCTCGTTCCAGAAAGACAAGTCATTTTCGGGAAACGTCACGCAACTGAACATTTGGGAGCGCGTGTTAAGCGTCGGTGAAATCCACACTATGGAAAAAGAGTGTTCACCGGTTTCCTCGGGGTTGGTCTTCAACTGGAGCGGTGAGGCCCTGGAAATAGAGTCGTCTCTGGAGCGACTGTGGGGAGACTTCCAGTGTCGAGGTACTAACACAACACAACACTAACACAACACCCTGCTGCAGAGGCAGCCAGGTTGTCTTAAATCATGTTTCAATCTTCAATCCTCAATATATATATGTACTGTATATATGTATATATATACAGTATATATATATATATATATATATACACAGTACACAGTATTTAATTACGTTTCAATCCCCAACAATACTTATATATACAGTATTGGCAAGCCAAATAAAATACATAGTTCAGGCTTTTCGAATATTAGAAACCATGCAGGTTTTGCCAGTTAGTCACTTAAAGCTCGATCCCAGCTCCTGTTTGGGTGGCACAGAAATCTCCCTTCCTGTCTCCCTTGCTATCTTTTGCTCTCTTCCTCCTCTAGCCCACTCCACCCTATTTACTCTCTCTCTCTCTCTCTCTCTCTCTCTCTCTCTCTCTCTCTCTCTCTCTCTCTCTCTCTCTCTCTCTCTCTCTCTCTCTCTCTCTCTCTCTCGCAGTAGCCCAGCTGTAATTGGGAAGCTTGGACCTATATGGCTGAGCATTTTTCATGTGTGCCGTAATTCTGAATCCCACCCTTTCTGACATAGTGGTCCCTGGTGACTAACGGGAGTCTGGCTCTGGCTCTGGGCCCGCTCTGGGAAGCAGTGAGCATGCAGGCAGGCAGGCAGGCAGGCAGGCAGGCAGGCAGGCAGGCAGGCAGGCATAGGGTTGTGTCTGGAATCAAAACCACACCCACTCTCACCTTCCATACCTCCGTCCATCCCCTCCTACTTTCCTCCACTCTTCCCTTCCTCCTGCTCATCTTCTTGGGCCATTTAACAGATTGGACTCCCTTTGACCTCATATAGCACAAAACAAATAAGGGCTGGAGTGTCTCTGCTTAGAGTTCAATGGGGGTTTCAGATACGAGAAGCATGGATGGGTTCTCATTGGCTACCATCAGCCAGTTAATAGAGTCCTGTGGCGTCCAGAAACAGACATGGAAGTGTTTTCAGAAAATCTGTAAATATAAATATGTACTGCATATCGACATATTTAAGCCATCCATCCATCCATCCATTTTCCGCCGCTTATCCGGGGCCGGGTCGCGGTGGCAGCAGGCTAAAAGGGTAGTCCAGACGTCCCTATTCCCAGCAATGCTTTCCAGCTCCTCCTGGAGGATCCCGAGGCGTTCCCAGGCCAGACGAGATATATTATCTCGCCAGCGTGTTCTGGGTCTACCCCGGGGTCTCCTACCAGTAGGGCGTGCCCGGAAAACCTTCAACGGGAGGCGCCCACGAGGCATCCTAATCAGATGCCCGTACCACCTCATCTGGCTCCTTTCGACACGACATATTTAAGCATTTATCAATATTGTATATATTTTATTACGTTATCTAAATGTTGTTGTAGCTCTTTGAAATTGTATTATTAATAATTATTCTATTATTAATAAAATGTATTATTATTATACTGTATGTGTTGTATGATCTTCCATCTTGTGACCTGGTCTCCTAGGCAACAGCAGTGAGTTGGAAGGGGAGATCACGTATTCTCTCCTGGACGTGGACCTGGTTCCCTATGGAAACCTCTCCTCAGTGGGGGCCAGAGTGCCTAAGACAGAGCAGTGTGTGACCTTTAACCCCATGGACATGGGCTGGAGCCTGGACGGGTGCGAGTCTCACCGAGGGTCCGTCTGTCAGTTTGAGAAAGGTGTTAAAGGCTCGTGACATCACACTATTTCTTATTCCGTGGGAGTAGACGTTGCGGCGTTTGCTTTCCAAGGTTAGATTGTATTGATAGCCTTTGGTAATGGAGTTGAGAAGGTGATCAGAATCAGAGTAATCCTCAAACACAGAGTAATCATCAAACACAGAGTAATCATCAAACACAGAGTATTCATCAAACACAGAGTATTCATCAAACACAGAGTAATCATCAAACACAGAGTATTCATCAAACACAGAGTAATCATCAAACACAGAGTAATCATCAAACACAGAGTATTCATCAAACACAGAGTAATCATCAAACACAGAGTAATCATCAAACACAGAGTATTCATCAAACACAGAGTATTCATCAAACACAGAGTATTCATCAAACACAGAGTAATCATCAAACACAGAGTATTCATCAAACACAGAGTAATCATCAAACACAGAGTAATCATCAAACACAGAGTAATCATCAAACACAGAGTATTCATCAAACACAGAGTATTCATCAAACGCAGAGTAATCATCAAACACAGAGTAATCATCAAACACAGAGTAATCATCAAACACAGAGTAATTAATGGTTGTTGCTTAAACACACACGTTTGCACTACTAAATCTGACACGCCTATTGCTGTTCTGCTCTCACTGTTGCCACTGAATTAACATAAAATTTTATGCTAACACACCATCGGTGCTGTCGTTTACCAACAGTACCCGTTGTTCATACTTCACCTCTTTAACAACATGTAAAAACAACCGTCCATTTTATTTTATTTTTTTCCATTCTTTTTTGTTCTTAGTTCAACTTGATGGCTTCCACTTTCCCAAGACGTCGTTTTTCACCAGAGTGAGCGAGCATCCCCTTGCCAAGCCTGTAAGTAGGAAACTTATTACGTCTGCTGGCAATGAGTGTCCCTGTGTATAATTCCCAATCACACACAGAGCATGGCATTCCACATCCTGCCAGAGCAGCCCCTCTGGCAGCACGGATATCTAATTCCCCCGGAGTAGGTCGTACGTCTCGCACTGTAGATTTATTTAGTCAATGGTCAGAACACAAAATAATTATTAAGATATGGGATACTTCCTGTTGTATAGCTGTGCGGTGTCATTTACGGAGAAGGCAGTATTGGACACTTTCGGGGACTTGTGCCTGCCCTGTGCTAATTATAATCCCCCCCCACACACACCTTTGAAATCAAAATGACAGCCATCATGTCTGTCCCAGTGCCTTTGTAAGGTAACTGTACAGCACGCCTCGACTGTCCAGTTAGCTATGACAGTGCCTTTGTAAGGTAACTGTACAGCACGCCTCGACTGTCCAGTTAGCTATGACAGTGCCTTTGTAAGGTAACTGTACAGCACGCCTCGACTGTCCAGTTAGCTATGACAGTGCCTTTGTAAGGTAACTGTACAGCACGCCTCGACTGTCCAGTTAGCTATGACAGTGCCTTTGTAAGGTAACTGTACAGCACGCCTCGACTGTCCAGTTAGCTATGACAGTGCCTTTGTAAGGTAACTGTACAGCACGCCTCGACTGTCCAGTTAGCTATGACAGTGCCTTTGTAAGGTAACTGTACAGCACGCCTCGACTGTGCAGTTAGCTATGACAGTGCCTTTGTAAGGTAACTGTACAGCACGCCTCGACTGTCCAGTTAGCTATGACAGTGCCTTTGTAAGGTAACTGTACAGCACGCCTCGACTGTCCAGTTAGCTATGACAGAGCCTTTGTAAGGTAACTGTACAGCACGCCTCGACTGTGCAGTTAGCTATGACAGTGCCTTTGTAAGGTAACTGTACAGCACGCCTCGACTGTCCAGTTAACTATGACAGTGCCTTTGTAAGGTAACTGTACAGCACGCCTCGACTGTCCAGTTAGCTATGTGCCTTTGTAAGGTAACTGTACAGCACGCCTCGACTGTCCAGTTAGCTATGCCAGTGCCTTTGTAAGGTAACTGTACAGCACGCCTCGACTGTCCAGTTAGCTATGCCAGTGCCTTTGTAAGGTAACTGTACAGCACGCCTCGACTTTCCAGTTAGCTATGACACACTGTCATTCCTGGTGTCACACCGCCGGCCTTGTCTTGGCTTCATCCTTCTCCTCTGAAACACCAGAACATCTCCTCACTGGTATCAGTTCATTCCCAGCCTGCAGCATCTCCTGAGTCCTTGACGGCCTGGGTGTCATTGAGGCGTTCCTCTAGGTCATGGAGGGCGATGAGTGTAGGAGACGTGGCCTGGCTCGTCCAGCTGACCCCGTGGTTCTCCTCCGAGTCCTGGAGGCGGCCCCGGCGTCCTGACCTCCGGGGACGTCCTCCAGATCTTACGGTTGATGGAGATGTGGACGTGACCTCCGCTGCTGCGGGCCCGTCCCCTGGGGACTCCTCCTCCTCCTCGTCCTCACTCTCCTCCTCCTCCACGGAGCTCCTGGTGTCCGTGGCGACCCGAACTCGGTTGTCCAGTGGGATTCTGGAGCCCGGACCGCTGCTCACTGGATGGCCGTGAAGGAGGAAGGGGTGAGTGGGGCAGCGCCCTCGTCGTTCCACTTCGATTGGATCGTCACGATGGCGATCTGCTTAGGGGTTTTACATAGGACTGCTAATGTTATGCTCCTATGATTATGGAGATAACATCGATGATACAGTGTGTGTTTTTATCTCCTTCAGTTTAACGTGGGGCCGTTCTCGGTGGTGGAGAGCATTGACAAGCTAACGGCGGTGCTAGCGGACGCTCTGTCTGCTCAGGGCCACAGCTTCACCCTCTCCACCCAGAACATAGGTCACTCATCTCATTTCATCTGGGTTGACTTCAGCTCGCTGCATGAACTGAAATGGGCTTGTACAAACATGTTTGCCATTGTTTCAGTACTTTATTTCTAAAAAAGTGTCTTGCGTATGTTTGTCCATACTGTGTGTGTGTGTGTGTGTGTATTGTTACCAGACGTGCACATGGAGGTAGGGGCTGTGTCTCAGGTGGGAGGTAGCAGTGTGTTCCGACCCTCCTCCTTTGGGGCCCATAGCAGCAG
>JAPMUY010009990.1:7500-10000 GCA_026901105.3 Galaxias olidus
ACTTTGATGCTTCAATAACGGTACTTGTCATGATTTTTATCATCGGTTAGTTTTACAGTGTGTGATGTACGAAGCACTTTCAGGCAGTTGTGCAAAACAAAAAGGTAAGATGAAACGCACGCCAGCTGTCCGTCATCTTTCAGATAGGAGGTGGACTGTGTTCCTGTGCTGCTGTTACTGTTAGCTAACACAGACGTCATCATAATGATAATAATAATAATTCATTTTATTTAGTTTCACGCTTTTCTCGAGACTCAAAGCGCTTCACACAAATTGGTCACCAATTACGTAATTACACAGAACGAACAACGAATGGATCGATAGCTATCCAACACAACACTCAGTCTGAGTGATACCACGGCAGCCAATTTGCGCCAGACTTGCTCACCCAACATATTATGACAGACTTGCTTAGGACATAGGACACATAGACCGACTCCAGGTGAATTGGCAGTGACTGGTCAGGGCACTGGTAGGAGAATGGAGCATGTTTTCTGATGGTGGGAGGAAACCGGAGTACCCGGAAGAGAAACCCACACAAACACAGGGAGAACATGCAAACTCCACTGTTGTACCAGTTGCTGTTAGCTAACACAGATATCGTCTTTCTGTTAGGAGGAGGACTGTGTTACTGCTGGCTAACAAAGACATCGTCTTTCTGTAAGGAGGTGGACTGTGTTACTGTGTTACTGTTACTGTTAGCTAACACAGACATCATCTTTCTGTTAGGAGGAGGACTGTGTTACTGTTACTGTTAGCTAACAGGGACATCGTCTTTCTGTTAGGAGGAGGACTGTGTTACTGTTACTGTTAGCTAACACAGACATCGTCTTTCTGTTAGGAGGAGGGCTGTGTTACTGTTACTGTTAGCTAACAGGGACATCGTCTTTCTGTTAGGAGGAGGACTGTGTTACTGTTACTGTTAGCTAACACAGACATCGTCTTTCTGTTAGGAGGAGGGCTGTGTTACTGTTACGGTTAGCTAACACAGACATCGTCTTTCTGTTAGGAGATGGACTGTGTTACTGTTACGGTTAGCTAACACGGACATCGTCTCTCTGTTAGGAGATGGACTGTGTTACTGTTACTGTTAGCTAACACAGACATTGTCTCTCTGTTAGGAGGTGGACTGTGTTACTGTGCTGTTACTGTTAGCTAACACAGACATCGTCTTTCTGTTAGGAGGAGGGCTGTGTTACTGTTACGGTTAGCTAACACAGACATCGTCTCTCTGTTAGGAGGTGGACTGTGTTACTGTGCTGCTACTGTTAGCTAACACAGACATCATCTCTCTGTTAGGAGGTGGACTGTGTTACTGTTACTGTTAGCTAACACAGACATCATCTCTCTGTTAGGAGGAGGGCTGTGTTACTGTTACTGTTAGCTAACAGGGACATCGTCTCTCTGTTAGGAGATGGACTGTGTTACTGTTACTGTTAGCTAACACAGACATCATCTCTCTGTTAGGAGATGGACTGCGCTGCTCCAGCACTCTGCTACTCGGTAAGGTCTTAATCACGGCTGCTCCCCGAGGCTGACAGTGTCCCCCCAAGGCAGCCTGGAGGACACACTGGCCTGGCCTGACCTCACAGAGGACACCACAGACAGACAGACAGACAGACAGACAGACAGACAGACAGAGAGAGACTGACAGCAATCCAGACCGACAGACAGACCAACAGGTAGGTAGACAAACAGACAGACAGACAGACAGACATACAGACAGACAGATAGACAGAGAGAGACTGACAGGAATCCAGACCGACAGACAGACCGACAGACAGACAGACAGACAGACAGACAGACAGACAGACAGACAGACAGACAGACAGACAGACAGGCATACAGGTAGACAGACAGGCCGACAGATGGGATGGGGGACCACCATACACATATACAATTATACTGAATCATCCGTTTTTATGATGACTAAGTGTTAATATTTGATCGTGATTCATCTGTGCATTAAACAGAAATAAATAATAAAATAACATGTCATAATAGAAAACACTACTTCATTTACAAACATGAAACATGAAATGTGTGTAATTATTTGTTCATCTAAGCCTCGTCGGTATATTTCACTCAGTATGGGGAAAGACTAGTTTGTGACAGGAGTCCCCCTGTGTCAGAAATGGTACGGTCCATTCCACTGGGAAAGCTATTCACAGGTCTGTTTTATCCCTGAGGCATACGGGGGGGGGGGGGGGGGGGGGGGGGAGGTGGCATAAAGAAAGCCCAGGGGAGCGTTCAAAACCTTTATTACCATTTCCAGCTGGCTAGTTTAACTAGCATGGTTGTCTCTCTCCCTGAACGACCGCTCGTCTCTCTAGACTGAACGACTGACTGAATGGCAGCCTGTTTTTCCGCCTGTCTGTCACACCGCTGCCTCATAAAGCCATCCTAGATTTATTTCAATGCCGGCCAACGGCCAAATCAAAATGATGAGACGGGTGGAGAGAGAGAGCGGATGGGGTTTCAGAATCGACTGGGCAGTGAT
>JAPMUY010009990.1:25000-30000 GCA_026901105.3 Galaxias olidus
TCCTCTTAACGTCGAAACAAACGCGTCGCCTACTGCGGGAAAAACACGAGCCGTCAAAACAACGCCAGAGAGAACAAAGACTCGGCGCTGCCTTTGTTCTGCCGGCTACGCAGACAATGGCCCGCGAGGAGCAGAGCGAGGGAGGAGAAGAGCGACTGTGGGTTTCAGGACCTTGGATAGCTCTGCCTAGGTCAGAGACATGTGCTCCTCTTGCATGCCATTTGTTTTCAGGACCTTGGATAGCTTCGCCTAGGTCAGAGACACGCACTCCTATTCAACGTTGTTTGTTTTCAGGACCTTGAACAGCTCTGCAGACAGCTCATGAAGTCCCCCGCTGAGGAAAAAAAACTTCTAGTTTTTAGGACCATGGACAGCTACTTTAGGCCCCCCGAAGCAGTGCTACTTTAACGTTCAGGACCTTGGACAGCTCTTAAAGGGCCCCAGCAGTAAAAAAAAAAAAACAGAACTTTAACTTTCAGGACCTTGGACAGCTCCCAAAGGCACCGGTGGTAGAAATACAGAACTTCAACTTTCAGGACCTCGGACAGAAGGTGTGGGAACCACCAATGGACAACGGCGCTTCCCCTTCTGTAACCTCTAATGTAAGACCATGAAACACATTTCCAGGACCCTGGACAGAACCAAATCTGACAGCAACTTCAAGCCTCCTGAAATCCTTCGCAGTCAGATTTCACCATTAGCCTTGGAAAGTGCCTCAGTAGCACAGGGTGTACAGAATGCACACAGTTGCACACAGTCACCTGAAAGGCACTCGATGACCTAGCTGTACTTTGCAACGGACTTCTTCTTAGCTTCTAATGTATTTTCTGTAACCTTTTCATAAACTCCGCAAAGCAGGATATGACTCATTTAGCAGAGAGTCTTCTGGGGGATCTCTGACCAATCACGTCGGCGCGGTCGCAGCTGTGGACGGGTCATAACAGGCCGCCAACCTGGAACAACCTCCCCGGAAGAAAGAGGGAGCGAAGGAAAACACCAGTGTTTGACATACGCCTTCAGTAACGACGTACAACGTTTTGATGGGAAACGTTTTATCCAACCTTGTATGTTTCACTGCTCTAAAATGTGCACTTTGTAAAATCAATATATATATTACAAAGAGTGTGACGAACGTAAGATCAGGGTAATTGGTAAATAGACTGCATTTATATAGCGCTTTCATTTTTACCTTAACGGACAAAGCACTTTACAATGTTGCCTCTCGTTCACCCATTCACACACACACACACACACACACACACACACACACACACACACACACACACACACACACACACACACACACACACACACACACACACACAAACACCGATCATGGTTTATTCTGGACAATAGTGTCTGTAGTCTGGACTCTGAGTCAGCAGCTTAAAGTTTGGACGGGATCACTACACACAGGAACAGACCCAATGGTGGGAGGGAGGGATGGAGGGATGGAGGGATGGAGGGACGGAGTGATGGAGGGCTGGTCTGAGAACTATATGGGTCCCTCCAGGTGACGCAGCAAAGCCTGACTAACAGTCCGCCCGCCGTCACCTGACACATTACCCCCCCCCCCCCCCCCCCCCACCACCACCACCATCCATCAGCGCACATTAGCTGTCCTCATAGTTCAGTCACTCTGTGCTGAGGGCATGAGCCTGAGAGCTGGGGGAGAGAGAGAGAAAGAGATAGAGAGAGAGAGAGAAAGAGAGAGAGAGAGACCCCCCCCCGTTGCCCCTGCTGAGCTCCGTGGTCGGCCCTGTTAGCCTAGCAAGAGGCCGGGGCCAGGCTCTGTACATCAGTGGTAACACGGAGACATTCAGACCAGACATGATGAAGAGAAGACAGGAAGAGAGAGAGAGAGAGAGAGAGAGAGAGAGAGAGAGAGAGAGAGAGAGAGAGAGAGAGAGAGAGAGAGAGAGAGAGAGAGGGATAATGAAGAGAAATTGAGACAAATGAGTGAAACAGAAGGAGAAGAACGAGCGACAGCTGGAGACACTGACAAAGTTGGTACGAGGGCGGCGCGGGTGTGTGTGTGTGCGTTCGTTCCCGTGTGTGTGTGTGTGTGTGTGTGTGAGGGGGAGCGCGAGTGCGCCTACAAATCAAACAGCAGCGTGCGGCGCATTAAGCAGGAAGTGTGTGTGCTGGCCCAGCAATCAGACAGAGCGGGAGGGGAGTTGGAGCAGGTTGGCCCCTCTCTCTGCTCCATGACTAACACCCGCAATCACACCGGCTGCATGACGGAGCCACGGCCAGGCCAGGAGGACTCTCCGCTCGGGCCGCTCCACACAGCTCGCAGACGGGCTGCGGGGCGGATTAGCCTCCCCGCCAGACCCCCCCGGAGCCCAGGTGGCCGCGGTAAATAATCGCCCTGTCATTATCCAGCAGGTGTGAATAGGAGGGAAATAGGACCACCTTTCTTTTCCTCGGCTGCGGTTCCGTTCACTCCGGAGTCCACGGCCAGTGTTTGGCCGCACTGTGAGGACCTGACGGTGGAGCGTGTCCTGTGTCACAGCTCTAGGATGCCGTGGTCTGCATGGTGCCAGTCCTGTCAGGATAGGCTGTGTGTTCCGTGTGTGTGTGTGTGTGTGTTCCACCGTGTGTGTGCGCGTCACGCCGTGTGCGACAAGTCAAACGCCTATAGGGGGAATTGAAGGCTGTTCTGACAGTAACAGGATGCGACTGAGCCCCGAGCAGGCTAAAGATAGTCTCCGCAGTCTAAGATGTCCAGTCTTTTGATAGAGGAAACGCTGCAGTAATTCTACTGTAGGCGTTGACCTTTGGCTCAGGCTACATTCCAACGGTTGATGTAGTGAAAGACCCAGCCTTGGAACGGGCGGTAAGTGCCTGTTAGTCTATTTTCTAGTTTAAGTGTATGTTACAGTGTCGGCTCTCTCCGGCACCTCCGTCACGCGGGCCTTCCTCCTCGCCCTCTTCTTCCTCGCCCTGTCCTGCCCATGCACACTGACCTGACATTAAGACGGGAGCAATCAGAGAGCTCTCCTGCTAAGCACACACACCAGCTGAAGAGTCTTTTCTCCCCCTATCTTTCTCTCTCTCTCTCTCTCTCTCTCTCTCTCTCTCTCTCTCTCTCTCTCTCTCTCTCTCTCTCTCTCTCTCTCTCTCTCTCTCTCTCTACCTCTCTCTCTACCTCTATCTTTCTCTCTCTCTCTCCCTCTCTCTGTCTCTCTCTCTCTTTACCTCTCTCTCTACCTCTCTCTCTCTCCCCCTCTATCTCTCCCTCTCTCTCTCGCTCTCTTTTTCTCCCCCTCTATCTCTCCCCCTCTCCCCCCCTCCCCTCTCCTCTCTCTCTCTCTCTCTCTCTCCGTGCGCCTTCCTAAAGTGTCTCTCCCTCCCTTGCTACCTCTCAGACAGCCCTCCCGGATCCTCGTAGCGTTGGCGGCTGAATGAAGTCGTTTGACCCCGCAAAGTGAGAGAGGGTTTCAGCCTCGCTGGCAGACGTATTCATGAAGGATTGACTATGAGTTGCGGGACAAAGACGGGGTTCGTTCTGGAAAGGGGGGGGGGGGGGGGGGGACGTCTGTTTTGGGCGGATTACAGTAATAGAGTTCATTGAGTTCTCTGAAGGCTGCTCTCCTGGAACAATGGGCTCTGAGCCTGTGAAGAGAGGGCCTAGGGGGCTAAGGGGGTAGAGGACTAGGCCCCGTCTACTGAACAGTAGGCACGTGTGTGTGTGTGTGTGTGTGTGTGTGTGTGTGTGTGTGTGTGTGTGTGTGTATGCGTGCGCGTGTGTGTGTGTGTGCACTTTGATCTTCAGCACTATAGCTGAGAGGGCGTTTGGTTCAGAGTTTCATGAGAAAGAACACACTGAGCTCGTGTTTAAGCGCTAATCTTTCCCTCTCAGCCCAGACGCAGGGATACACGGCCACACACACACACACACACACGCACACACACACACACACACTGTGCTCCACCTCTCCATTACACAACCTGCGTCCTCTCCGCTTCCTCTAACAAGACGGTGCGTGTACACACACAAACACACACACGCTCCGAGACAGGCATCAACGCAGGCAGCAAACCAACATACCATCACCCCTCTCTCTCCATCGCTAGAAGAACTGTTGTCCAGGTATTATCTGAGAGAGAGAGAGAGCGAGAGAGAGAGAGGTAGAGAGAGAGAGAGAGAGAGAAGGCGGCGTTGGAGGCCCGCGTGAGGCAGCACAGTGGCACTGGAGGGAGCGGCAGATGCGAAGGGGGAAGCGGAGCGACACCAACTCCCTCCGCGAGCTCACGCATGATGGACGGCGTGTGTACACAGGCCCACGCAGGGCTTCAGGAAACACTCACTGGCCCGGGACAAAGAGCGATGAGGAGGGAGAGAGCCATTCGTCTGTGTCCCTGACGCGTGCTTATCCGGAAACAGCACATACCTCCACACGCACACACACACACACACACACACACACACACACACACACACACACAGAGAGAAGCGGCTGCTAGCCGGCCCTGTTTGGGTCCCTGGTGGAGCGTCCGTTCCAGCAGAAGAACAGTGGAGCACATTAACTTCCAGCCCGCTCTGCCTTTTACAACCTCATTAAACTTTCAGCTCCAATAATGGGGTGTAAAGAGCCCCACCGCCTGTTCTCCCCCCCCGGCGCCCACACCACAGGGCTCCGACTGGGGGCCTTTCGGTGCTAACGCTCCTGTCCCCACGCCGGCGTCCACGCAGCCAATCGCTAGCAGCCTAGCACACACACACACACACACACACACACACACACACACACACACACACACACACAAAGTAAAAGGCTCGGCTGTTGAGAAGCCGCTTCTGAGATCACTGCTGCTTCCGAGGCCGCTTTTAAACAGAGATGCAGGGAGACACACTTTGAGGGAATTAGGGGGAATATCCCCCTCGTTCTCTCTCTCTCTCTCTCTCTCTCTCTCTCTCTCTCTCTCTCTCTCTCTCTCTCTCTCTCTCTCTCTCTCTCTCTCTCTCAATTCAATTGCAATACTTTATTGGCATG
>JAPMUY010009990.1:37500-42500 GCA_026901105.3 Galaxias olidus
GGAGACTCCGCTGCTTATGGAAATGAACTGGTGTGTGTGTGTGTGTGTGTGTGTGTCTAAGAGGGTATAGCCTATGGATTGTGATACAGAGTGGAATGGGGGGAGATGGGGGGGGGGGGGGGGGTGCTGTTATCATTCTGACCCAAACAGCAGATTACAGCTATTACTATTTGGGGGTTTCAAACCAAAGCGATGGAAGCCGAGTGCTGCTATTCACGTCTCCTCCAGGGCCCACGGAGACGGTCCCACTGGGAGGAGAGGCCGAGAATAAGCCCCAGACACACACAGGCTGCACGGGCCCCCGCAGTGACATAGGCCCCGCCGCGTCACGGATCACAGCTCTCCCACTTTGTACCCGCAAAAAGACTACGCGTCCCAGTGACACCGGCGACTCACACACACACACACACACACACACACACACACACACACACACATAGCTACAACGACAGACGTGTGTGTGTGTTTGTGTAATGTGATCAGTGTCATTACGGGATGAAAACGTCCCCGGGACTAGCGAGCGAACACGTTTGGTGATAAACAGTGCAGATGGCGGCGGCGGTAATTATAGCTCTTCAACGTGACAAGCCGGCGTTCCGGATCGAGCTACGAGACGGGACAGAGACGGAGCAGGAACTAGTGTGACGGAGGAGGCAGGGAAAGGAGACTGAAATATCCCCGCTGACCTTTTTAGAGCCCTGTGTGTGTGTGTGTGTGTGTGTGTGTGTGTGTGTGTGTGTGTGTGTGTGTGTGTGTGTGTGTGTGTGTGTGTGTGTGTGAACTAGATATGAGATCAAATCAACTGTCAAATATTAAGAGTTCACTTCAATGATTATGTGGCATTACATGATTACATTTCTGTGAATGACGGTCTGGTTTAGCATATCACTTTTGTTCATAACCCAACAGAACCAATACAAAAAGGAACGCATGTTATTAAAATGCAGAATATGCTTCACCGAATCAGGTTAAGTTCTGGATGACTGGCTTTCGATCCCAATGTCTTTCCATGGACAATTTAAATTCCTCAATAGGTCACACCATACACACACACACACGCACACACACTCCATCGCCACATCCTGCCAATACCTTAAAAGGGCAGCTCTTGACTTCCTGACCCCCTAGGGAGGAAAGGTCACCAGGCTTGTCCTCCAAAGAACACCCTGCCTGCCTGATATTGACCAACCAGCACTTACAGGGGTCGCAGGTCACCCCCCCCCCCCGGCCCATCGAGCGTGGGTCGTATCGACGCGCCAGCGATGCACCGGAACTAATCTCACAGCAGATGGAGACGGGGCACAATCGCACGCGCGCGTCTCCTCCTTTTACGGGGCAGGGAATGGCGGCGACGCTCCCGGGCTTTCAGCGGTCCGATCGCTCAGTCCAGGAAGACGGCATGGATTGACGGCCGTCTGGGAGTCGAAAGAGACCGAGAGCGGAAATCAAAGAACACCGATGTCCAAGATTGACTCGATGAAGAAAAGGCTGTCGTCTCCTGTTTCATTAACGAGTGGAGTCAGTGCCGCGCTCCTCCCATGTAGTCCATAGAGGTGTGTGTGTGCGAGTGTGTGTGTGTGTGTGTGTGTGTGTGTGTGTGTGTGCGTGTGTGTGTGTGTATGTGTGCGCGCGTGGGCTAGTACGTGTGTGTGATGTTGACCTGCCTGTCTGCAGTGTTCTGAATGATAAGCGTGTTGGCACTTTGCTCCGTCCCTCCACTGGAATAAAGAAGCGAGGGATCTCCTGGGATCTAACCAGTCACAGGCCAGATAGGGACAGAGGATCTTTCTCATCGGCCAATCAGAGGCTAGCCACTCAAGATGGTAGAAATTGTAGGATGGTAGAAGCACACCCTTTTTGGACATGCCTCTATCGATTTATAAACAATCGTTGAAAAAAAAAGGTTCTTGCCCGGGGGCAGCTGACCTTCCTCTTGACCACTCCCCTCTCATGGTTTTGCTTTGGCCAGGGAATTCAGAGGAAGTGGGGAACGGGAAGCCAACTGTGGGATGCTGGTCTGCTCCAGGTCAAAGGTGACGCTCAGTGTGCTGGTCTGCTCCGGGTCAAAGGTGACGCTCAGTGTGCTGGTCTGCTCCGGGTCAAAGGTGAGGCTCAGTGTGCTGATCTGCTCTGGGTCAAAGATGACGCTCAGCGTGCTGGTCTGCTCCGGGTCAAAGGTGAGGCTCAGTGTGCTGGTCTGCTCCGGGTCAAAGGTGAGGCTCAGTGTGCTGGTCTGCTCCGGGTCTAACATGACGCTCAGAGTGCTGGTCTGCTCCGGGTCAAAAGTGACGCTCAGCGTGCTGGTCTGCTCCGGGTCAAAGGTGAGGCTCAGCGTGCTGGTCTGCTCCGGGTCAAAGGTCATGCTCAGCGTGCTGGTCTGCTCCGGGTCAAAGGTGACGCTCAGTGTGCTGGACAGAGCACTAGGTGGGACTGCTAATGGCCTCGCGTCTGCCAAGGACAGCTTATGTTTGTGTCAAAGCTGGCTACAGTCGACAGGAGGGGAGGGGATGGAGGGATGGAGGGATGGAGGGACGTCACGTGGGTTCAGACCTCTGCATTATGTCCCCTGAGTATGAGAGAGGAGGAGGAGGAGGAGAGAACAAGAGGAGAGGAGGAGAGATCAAGAGGTGAGGAGAAGAGGAGAGGAGGAGAGAAGAAGAGGAGAGGAGGAGAGAAGAAGAGGAGAGGAGGAAAGAAGAGGAGAGGAGGAGAGAAGAAGAGGAGAGGAGGAAAGAAGAGGAGAGGAGGAGAGGCAGGAGGAGAGGAGGAGAGAAGAAGAGGAGAGGAGGAGAGATCAAGAGGTGAGGAGAAGAGGAGAGGAGGAGAGAAGAAGAGGAGAGGAGGAAAGAAGAGGAGGAGGAGGAGAGGCAGGAGGAGAGGAGGAGAGAGAAAGAGGAGAGGAGGAGAGAAGAAGAGAGAGAGAGAGAGAGGAGAGAGGAGAGAGGAGGAGGAGGAGAGGAGGAGAGAGAGAGAGAGAGAGGAGGAGAGGAGGAGAGAGATCAAGAGGTGAGGAGAGAGAGAGAGAGAGAGAGAGAGAGAGAGAGAGAGAGAGAGAGGAGAGAAGAAGAGGAGAGGAGGAGAGAGAGAGAGAGAGGCAGGAGAGAAGAGGAGAGGAGAGGAGGAAAGAAGAAGAGGAGAGGAGGAGAGAAGAAGAGGAGAGGAGGAAAGAAGAGGAGAGGAGGAGAGGCAGGAGGAGAGGAGGAGAGAAGAAGAGGAGAGGAGGAGAGAAGAAGAGGAGAGGAGGAAAGAAGAGGAGAGGAGGAGAGAAGAAGAGGAGAGGAGGAGAGAAGAGGAGAGGAGGAGAGAAGAGGAGAGGAGAGGAGGAAAGAAGAGCAGGAGAGGAGGAGAGAAGAAGAGGAGAGGAGGAGAGGCAGGAGGAGAGGAGGAGAGGAGGAGAGGCAGGCGGAGAGGAGAGAGTAGAGCAGGAGAGGAGCAGAGGAGGAGAGGAGAGGAGGAGAGGAGATGAAGAGGCAGGAAATGAAAACCAAAACACAAGAGGGTTCGCTCAGAAACAAGAGAGAGAAAAACAAAGGGAAATAAACATGGAAAGGAGAAAACGACTAAAGGAGAAATAGAGAGGAGAGCTGAGACGAGGGGGAGAGAGAGAGAGAGAGAGAGAGAGAGAGAGAGAGAGAGAGAGAGAGAGAGAGAGAGAGAGAGAGAGAGAGAGAGAGAGAGAGAGAGCGAGAGGCCCCATCTCCACAGACTTGTCAAAGCAGTCAGATTGAAATTTGCGGCCTGCGTCAGGGAGAGCCGCCGTAAATACGAGAGAGGAGAAAACGGCAGGCAATCTTAGACAACACCAAACACACACGCCTGATTGAGGGCAAATTAAAATGCAAATGCAACACTTCCATTTCTCCCCTCCTCGATTTCTGTCGGCAGATAAGAGGACCTCTATCTTTATGAAGCCTGGGGAATGTGTGTGTGTTTGTGTGTTTGTGTGTGTGGTTGTGTTTGTTATTGTCTGTATGTGTGTGTGTGTGTGTGTGTGTTGACAAAGGAGAAAGACAGGTATGAAACGACAGAGGAATGGGGGGATGGGGGGGGGGGGGGTGAAGGGGGGGAACAGACAGTGGATATGTGACTCTCTGGAACAGACCGTCTCTGCCTGACAGTGGATATGTGACCCTCTGGAACAGACAGTGGATATGTGACCCTCTGGAACAGACAGTGGATATGTGACCCTGGAACAGACAGTGGATATGTGACCCTCTGGAACAGACAGTGGATATGTGACCCTCTGGAACAGACCGTCTCTGCCTGACAGTGGATATGTGACCCTCTGGAACAGACAGTGGATATGTAACCCTCTGGAACAGACAGTGGATATGTGACCCTCTGGAACAGACAGTGGATATGTGACCCTGGAACAGACAGTGGATATGTGACCCTCTGGAACAGACAGTGGATATGTAACCCTCTGGAACAGACTACCAGACAGTGGATATGTAACCCTCTGGAACAGACTACCCTCTGGAACAGACTACCAGACAGTGGATATGTAACCCTCTGGAACAGACTACCAGACAGTGGATATGTAACCCTCTGGAACAGACTACCAGACAGTGGATATGTAACCCTCTGGAACAGACTACCAGACAGTGGATTTGTAACCCTCTGGAACAGACTACCAGACAGTGGATATGTAACTCTCTGGAACAGACTACCAGACAGTGGATTTGTAACCCTCTGAAACAGACAGTGGATATGTAACCCTCTGGAACAGACTACCACACAGTGGATTTGTAACCCTCTGGAACAGACAGTGGATATGTGACCCTCTGGAACAGACTACCAGACAGTGGATATGTGACCCTCTGGAACAGACTACCAGACAGTGGATATGTGACCCTCTGGAACAGACAGTGGATATGTGACCCTCTGGAACAGACAGTGGATATGTGACCCTGGAACAGACCGTGGATATGTGACCCTCTGGAACAGACAGTGGATATGTGACCCTCTGGAACAGACAGCGGATATGTAACCCTCTGGAA
>JAPMUY010009990.1:47500-87500 GCA_026901105.3 Galaxias olidus
TTACAAGTGTGAGTGTGTGTGTGTGTGTGTGTGTGTGTGTGTGTGTGTGTGTGTGTGTGTGTGTGCGTGTGTGCGTAAAGCTGTCCAATGCCATGGCGGTAGCTGTTGCCCATGTCTGAAATGACTAATCAGAGAGCCTGCTGTTTAACTGCCAGAGTTGACAGCGCTGATAGGACGGCCATTTAAAACAACATGGCACACCGCTCTGATTGCTGTGGCCCCCTGAACCCTGGCTTTGTTCCGGCAAAAACTACGCTCCTGCTCCTGGATGACAACATGGCCCGTTGTAAAAAATGTGTGTGTGTGTGTGTGTGTGTGTGTGTGTGTGTGTGTGTGCGCGCGTGCGGCCACTTGCTTCCCCACTCGAATCCCGCCGTGGGAGCTGTCAGTTTGGGAGCCACTCACACACTGCCTGCTTTAAGAGTGCCTCTGACCGAACCGCCAATCACTCCACCAACAACGCTCCAAAAGCAAGCCGCTTAAATCAGGACCTAATCACTGTGCCATTGGCAGGCAAACAACGCACACACGCAGAGGAACACACACACACACACACACGCTTGAACAAACACACGCATACACACACACAACGGAACCACCCGCACGCCAGCGGCACTACGCGTTGGAGTCTGCATGCCACAGCACGTTTTAATAACAGCACGACGAGCAGGCCAACATGGTGTGATGCATGGCCTTCACTGGCTCTCCCAAGGAGCACTTCCTAAGAGTCCCCCTCCCCCTGCCTGCCTGAACGAGGCAAAGACCCCCAGGCCACTCAAGCACCTACAGGGGGTCAGGAAAAAGGTGGAAGAAGGCCGTCGGGCTCCCCGGAACTCCCAGCGGTGCCGGAACGGCAAAACGCTTTGTTCCCCGGAGCCGCCTGGAGGAATCGCCACGGCAACGACTCACGATTAAGGCATGCGGGAGGTCGCAGCCCGGCCATGGAAGACCGTGAGCCGAAATCACAAAGCACACGGCCTGCCCCCCCCCCCTCCCCCCCACGTGTCACACCACCGTCACACACACACCTCACGGCCGCTTTTACACACAACACACACACACACACACACACACACACACATATAGAATACTGACTCCCCTTCACATGCGTCGGGAGTTCGGACTAGACAGCGCGGGACGGGTGGACATGAACAATGCATTAGGAGGGTCTCTCCAGAGCAGAGAGGAGCTCCAGGGGGAGGATCTCTCCAGAGCAGAGAGGAGCTCCAGGGGGAGGATCTCTCCAGAGCAGAGAGGAGCTCCAGGGGGGAGGGGGGTAACCCGTCAGGTGACCACCCACATGAACCAACATGGAGGGAGAGAGGGAGGAGGAGAAGAGGAGAAGTTCAAAAGGAGGCTCGGGAAAAGTGAGTGTGTGTGTGTGTGTGTGTGTGTGTGTGTGTGTGTGTCCTTGGCAGAATGTGGTCCTGCAGCCTAAACCAGCATAGATTGAGGTTGATGGTCTCTAAGCCAACCGCAGAGAGGGAGGTCGAGCACATTTAACCTCTTTGTACGGCAACTGGCACACGCACACACACACATACACACACACACACACACACACACACACACAGAAGCAACCCCTATTAGAAAAGGGTCCCTTCCTTTGCTCCATGGGGACTTTCATCCTGAATACAAGCCTCAAGTTTCAAAGAAAAAGGAGCGCACGATGAAATGGCCGAGAGAGAGCGAGGGGGTGGGGGGTGGTAACAGACAAATGTTCTGCGGTGTTAATTCATAGCCCCTCTCGCCCACGCACCCTCATGGTCTCGCGGAAGTCTCAATGGCTGTACCCTGCCAAAACACACACACACACACACACACACACTCCGTCAATGTCTCAACTAAGCACCACAGCCAAATAAAAAGCCAGCGACGAACCTTTGAAACCCAAGGAAACGCTGCTAGCCATTTCTAAGTAGGCCTCTCCGATGCAAACTTTACATTTTTGAAGAAAAACAGGGCCTTCAGGACAAAATTATGCAAGGCGGGAACGCACACACGTGGAACAGAGGAAGCCTGGCAACCGGAAAACACGTTCTTTTCTTTCTTTGCTTTTCTTTTGAAACATCCTCCCATCCTGTTCTAGCGTTGACTGTAGCCGTGGAGGGTCTCCTGAGGTGGTCCGTGTTCGGAGACGTACCGGAGACGTTTAACGTCATGAATATTGACTGAGCTAGCGAGCGACGGAGACGAAACCGGCCCGGGCAGCCGAGGACAGCCGAGCAGAGGAAGCACACGCTGCAGGGCCGGGGGCTCTGAGGCAGTGACGCCGGGAGGGCTTTATAACAGAACAGCGGACGGGGTTAAGGGAAAGATGGACGAGAGGTGAGAGAGGGGAGAAGCTGGGAGCGGTGGAGCGACGCATTTAAAGGGCACACATGTTCACACACACACACACACACGCAGACATTCATACAAATGTACACACACATTCACACACATGTACACACCCACACATTCACTTACATGTACACACGCGTGTGTGACGTGCCTTTATGGAAGACGTTTAATTCCCAATCCATCAGGAAAAGGTGGGTCTAAATCCATGGCCAATGCCTCCATCGATCACTACTAAGCGGGTAGAGCCCCTTCCTCACTCTCCAATAAGGCTAAAACACCTGCTGGAAATCCATCTCTCTCTCTCTAAACACACACACTCGCACTCACACACACAGCACATACATCATACCAGACAACATACACACACTCCGCTAACACTGGCCTTTGCACTACACAAAAAGAGACGCACAAATATGCTGTATCCACACAAAGAAAGACCTATACCGTAAGTACACTCACCCCCATACACACACGCACGCACGCACGCACGCACGCACACACACACACACACACACACACACACACACTCCCTTTACTACGGCAGGTTTCTGCCGATACAGCAGAATCGTCTGCTCCAGTGTCCACCGAACAAAGAAAACCAAGTGACCCTCTGGGATGTTTACTAAGACACACACACACACACACACACACACACACACACACACACACACACACACACACACACACACACACACACACACACACACACACACGCACACACACACGGACATTCATTCCATCAATCCTTCACAACAAATCAATGGTGGGTGGCGGTAAGTAAGTCTGTGCTTGGGGTGGTGCAGGGTGCGACGTCAGTGTCTCACTGTGTTAATGGACGTGGAGTGGCCCCGCTGACTGGAGAGGTTAGGGTTAGGGTTAGGGTCTGTGCTGGGGGTGGTGCAGTGGCCATGCTGACTGGAGAGGTTAGGACTTATCTAACAGTTTAACACTCTCACACTCCTTTTGGCTTTCTCATTATTTATCTCCCTCTATATATGCAGAATACGTAAATATATATACAAGATATATATATCTTTCTCTCACTCTATGTCTCTGTATCTCCCTCCCTCCCTCCCTCCCTCCCTCCCTCCTGCCATCCAGTGGACAGGGTCCAAAAGCCCCTCCTCCTCCGAGGGAGAATGTCACAGACCCCGCCTACCAACCGTACAAATCACGGTGACCTTTCACTCAGGCAGAGGTCAGCGCTGTCCAATCCCAGCCGTGTCCCCAACACCGACACACCACCTCTCACCCCCCCCCCCCCCCCCCACCACCCCACCCCGCTCTCACACACACACACACACATGCACACACACACACACACACACACACACAGGGGGGGCTGGCAGGCAGGCGGGCATTCACTGGCAGGACTTTGCCGTGCTGGTATTCCAATCAATTCCCAAACATTTAGTTCAATTTGTACTCGATTTGCGGACGGTCAACCTCAGGCAGCTGCTTCCAAAAGCATCTGCAGCAACAATCTGTGAATCCCCCTCACAGCTTTCCAAAGACAACAACGTCAGAAGCGTCCTAGCGACAAACGACAGCTCGTGACTGTGGGCTTTGGTTGCGTTTGTCTGTCCCTTTCCCATCGGAAAAGGAAGAAGAAGAAGAAAGCAAAGGGATCCCCCTGAGCCTTTCGATGGGATGTAGGGCAGCTTTGTTTTGCCGGGTTCTCCGCTGTCTCTCTCTCTCCACAGCGGCTTAAAGCTGGACCGGCCATCGCCTGCAGGTCCCAACCACCGGCCTGGTGCAGAGTAATGGACTAGTCCACTCAACCACCGGCCTGGTGCAGAGTAATGGACTAGTCCACTCAACCACCGGCCTGGTGCAGAGTAATGGACTAGTCCACTCAACCACCGGCCTGGTGCAGAGTAATGGACTAGTCCACCAAACCACCGGCCTAGTGCAGAGTAATGGACTAGTCCACCAAACCACCGGCCTGGTGCAGAGTAATGGACTAGTCCACCCAACCACCGGCCACGCTGACACAACAAACAGCAACGCCCACCATGCACACCAACACAATGAACCCACAGGCTTCACTGCAGTTTTAGCTCCTCTCTCTCTCTCTCTCTCGCTCTCTCTCTCTCTCTCTCTCTCTCTCTCTCTCTCTCTCTCTCCATCACTCTCTCTCTCTCTCTGTATCGCTGCAGAACGAACGGACACGGATGGGAGGGAGGGGACGGACGGAGGGGTTAGGGAGGACGGAGGGAGGGAGGCGGGCGTGGGGGGTGGAGAGGCTGGGGGGGGGGGGGGGGGAGAAGCGAGGAGGAAGTAAATGAGATCGCGATGAGATGCCAAGGTGCGTTAGCGCTGAGGCGCGGGGCGGGGGGAGGAATGAGAAAGCGGGCGGGTAGCGCTCAGATTGACTGCGCGAGGAGGGGAAGACACCCCGGCCCTGCCTACAGGGCACCCGCCGCATTAGAGCTCGCTAACCCAGCCCGGGATGTGAGCGGCATGGCAATAAGGGGAGGAGGACACACACTCACCAACACACGGTGCGTGCACAGGAACGCAGAGAGGGACGTTGGCACTGGCGAACGCTCTGTTGATATGGGCGGAGACCGTAAGCTTTGTAGGGGGGGGGGGGGGGGGGGGGAGGCATAAACACAAAGGAGCACACGTAGCAGTGCTAGTCAGGGAAAGGCTGTGAGGGACTTGTTCTTCTGAAGAGATCCGCGTGCCAGGGAAGACTGTGTGATTGGCACGCGGTGCAGAGCCACAGCCGGGCCTGCAGGAAGGCACGCTCAGGTACACACACACACACACACACACACGCACGCGCACGCACACACACACACACACACACGCACACGCGCGCGCACTACGCACGCACAAACACACACACACACACGCACACACGCAGCTCGCTCCTCGAAGCCCTCCTTCCATCTCTCAGGCAGTGAGACGGGTGGGGGGTGAGAACTGCGTGGATTGTTTCCTGTGGACGTGTGTGTGTGTAGAAAGTCAAAGAAAACACTTTCGTTTTTTTGGAAGGGGGGGCTTTCAGTATTCTTAACAGCCTTCGCTCCGTGCTGCCAAAGACTGCCTTTGGAAACCAATAGCTTTCACAGCAATTAATCACTGTCAAAACATCAATTAGAACTCCGTTTCCAATCCAACCATCCAGCATTTTGGGGAATTGAAATAAACTGGCGATGAGTGTGATTGGTGCATTTGTGTGTATGTACATGTGTGCGTGTTTGTCAGTGTTTCTGTTAGGTGATTAGCATTGGCAAATCTTAATGTGTAGACTGCAGTAATTCCTACAGATCCCTAATATACATCTGTGCTTGCCAAATTCGTGTAAGCATGTCTGCCTGCCAGCATGTGTAAAGTGTGCACAATACGTGAGTTTGGCCTATTACAAAGCGTTTTTTTTTGTGTACAGAATCAGTGTGAGCACGAATGCATGTGGCAATGTCATGCATGAAGGACGAGCGTGCTTCGAGTGCCGACTCAAGCATGTGTGAGAAAGAGAGAGATTAGTGTGTTTGCGTGTATGAGAGAAAAAGGGAGAGAGAGAGAGCGAGAGAGAGAGAGAGAGAGAGAGAGAGATAGAGAGAACGAGGGAGAGAGAGGGAGAGAGAGAGAGAGAGACAGAGGATCTGATTAAGTTATAATACTGTATGTGAGTGAGTGTGGTGGTGGGGGGGATTTGAGCTGGACTCAGCTGCGCTTAGTCAGTGCCAGAACTAACCCTCCAAAGAGTGCCTGAGGGACGGAGCCCATTATGTGCTCTCCCTCCTCTGGATCCCAGCACTGATTAGGACGCTTTACTAGTCTCACCTGAGACAAACACACACACACACACACACACACACACACACACACACACACACACACACACACACACTATACATCAGTGTCAAGCACACACTTAGCCATCTCTAAAGGGGGATTAGCACAAAATAACATGCAGGCACTTTTCAAGCCCACTAACTGGATCTGGATGGATGGATGGAGAGCAGTAGTGTTAAACAGCCTCTAATAAAATCACCCTGGAACACCAATTCAAAAGTAGAGAGAGGGGCAGGAAATATGAATTATTATTCTGTTCAGATAACTAGTAACAAGTACTCGTTCGACTCCAACTATAATCGGTGGTGAGAGAATCGCGCGCGTGTGTGTGTGTGTGTGTGTGTGTGTGTGTGTGTGTGTGTGTGTGTGTGTGTGTTTGTATGGGAATGAACAGACAAAGAGACCAGTTGCTCTCAGCAAGTGACTGAATCAATCTGAGATATTAACAACAAGGTCATTTCTTAAGAACATAATTTAAAGACTATGGTAAGATACAATTGAGATTCCATTGAAAGAGGAGAGAATTCTCAAAGTGACTCACTCATAAGACACCTAGTTCTTCATGGTTATTTTATACAAAAACCTGTCATTATTGTGCATCACAAATTTCTAGACAACTGCAAAATAAAAGCATTTATGGTTTTTATTTATGTATTAATTTACTGTGGGAGGTTAATTGCATTTTGTAGCTCATTTAATTGCACTTTCATTAGCAAACAATGTTTTTTTTATTTTAGACAATCCCTTCCAATTAATAGTTTTTTTTTTTAAAGCTCAGGGTCAGCAGGACACTCGACATTACAAAGTTTAAATTATGATCTCGTGCTGTACAGTCTTTTGTGTTTCCATCTTTACCATAATTTCACTGCCGTAGCAGGCGTCTGTGTAAAGATGCGTAATAGAGGCATGAAGGATGGATTTAAGAATGATTGCCGTTGGCTGTTTAAACTATCATTTACAAAAATTGGACTGGTCCCAAAAGACATTTGATGTTAAAGTCCGTTTATTTTAGCTTGACCAAATTACGGTCAACAACTCTAGAACCGAACAATCTCTCCTGTCCAGTCGAGAACAGAGACTGTCCGCTCTCCGGCGGACCTTCTCTCGTTTGCACAACAACCCGTTTGGGCGAGAAAACCAATTAAAACACGTACCTTCCTCTGCGTGACAGCCCTGCTTTCTGTTGAAAAATAATATCCAAAGTACCGAAATAAGCGTTTTAAAAACCTCCATGTTTGTCTGAGCAGTTTCGCGGGGCTCTTGTCATCTCTCTCCAGCTCGCGCGCAACGCAACACAAACGCATTCACAGCAGAGCGAGGATAGAGCGAATGCCGTCTGGGCAAGTGGAGAAGCAAGCCACCACGCGGCTTATTTGATATCTCGGGGGAGGGTTTTAGGAATCAGATTGACATCAAGCGAGTTCAATGAAGTAAGAACTGGAGGAAAATGAATAATTCGCATGTTTTATTATTTAGCGTCATTATTATTGTTTTATAATAACTCCTGGTTCGGGATCAGAATAAAAAATGTAACTGGAAAGCTTTAGGATATCCTACATTGGTTGTTAGAAATAGCTGTTTTGCGACTTGCATTTCGATTTGAGCGGTAATCTAGCCCTATAAACATCCTTTAGTCCAGTGAAAAGGATGAAAGACATTTAAAATATTGAAATCTATAGCAACAAAAACCTATTTAAAATACACAAACAGCTCCGTTTAATTGCCTACTCACTTATAAACGCAACACGGTTCAGTTGGGTGATCCAACAAACTGCCCCCCTCTTTTCCCTATGCATTGGTAAATGTCAAAACTGCTAGCCACTCAAAGAGCATCCCAAAAGGAATTAACTTGGTCTAAATAAAAATGCTGTTTCAAGGGTTTTCATTATTCAGTACAAATAATACTGATGTAGCAGATAACATGTGCACTGAAGCTATTGACAGGTGTGGGCCGAATTGATCATCCTCCAGTTTTAGCTGAAAGGGCAATACAGTGTGTTGGTCTGAGAAGTAGCATTTTAACAGGGAACAACCCCCTGAAATGCTGGAGCAGATCAGGTTGACTTACTGTTTAGAATCAATGCACCTACTGACAGTAAACTCCATAGACTCCCAGAGGCCTTGTCATTCCTCATGAAAACGTCTACTCTTTTTGTTAAAGAGTAGCCCTCACATGATTTACCTTCTATACAAGCAGTCTTTCCTTATAGGCTTTTATCTGTGTGTGTGTGTGTGTGTGTGTGTGTGTGTGTGTGTGTGTGTGTGTGTGTGTGTGTGTGTGTGTGTGTGTGTGTGTGTGTGTGTGTGTGTGTGGGTGGGTGGGTGGGTGGGGGGGGGACTTGGATCACATACATATTCTTTTTCACATCTAAAAAGTGATCGGATTGTGACACAAGTTTGTAACACTACTGAGTGATATAAAACTGACAGTATGATTAACAAGGTTGACTGAATGAATAATAATTAAAAAAAAACTCATATAAACATCACCTGGTCCCCATATTAAGTCGATGAGAGGGCGCTACCTTTTGGCAGCACTTTGATACGCCGCCAACTTCTGCTCTTTAGCCACTTTTACAAACTTTAATGACTTGCTAAAGAAAAAGCAAGTCAGCACACGCAATTTTATCCTTGGGCAAGCCGTGCCGGACACAAAACTGCACTGTAATAAATTGAATAAGTCCTTTCTCCACCACACACACACACACACACACACACACACACACACACACACACACACACACACACACACACACACACACACTTTTTACTCTTTGCCAACACTGACATATCCTCCCATCTCCCTCATTTTATTTTTATTTTTACGCCTCCCTCACCGTCAAAGAATATTAATTAACAATGACTGATTGCATTCAACAGAGCGCTGATTGCATTCAACACCTAAAGCGCGATACATTGTAGCGTGGGAAGTCAGTTTGGTCAGTCTGAATACACCGTCAGCGATCACCCACCGAACTCCCCCAGCCCCACCATAGCATGGTAACATGAAGGATTTGGTCAGCACACAACCACCCACCTCCACCTATACTTCCACACACACACACACACACACACACGCACACACACACACACACACACACACACACACACACTCCCTCAAGGACAGTTCCGCTGCTGCTGGCTGCCGCAAACACACAGCCTGCTGCCCCTCTTCCATTGCATTATTGATTCTGCACAGATGACCGACCAGCCTAAACAAATAGATGCGAACTACATGCACATTCCTGTGTGTGTGTGTGTGTGTGTGTGTGTGTGTGTGTGTGTGTGTGTAGGTTTTAGTTGGCAGGAGTGAAAAGATTACAACCACACACCACTTTCTACCTACGGTATAGATGAAGCCTCTTCACTTAGTCAAAGTATTAATATTCCCACATTACCATACAACATGTTGCGCTGGACTTCTCTTTGGTTGACTTTACACTTATCTCTCTCCGGCCTTGACCTTTTTTTCACTTTTTTTTTCAGTCAGCCATCTTTTTTTAAATCCTTTTACTTTTCTCTCTCCTTCCTGCTGTCCAAATACCACAGCGGAGAAAGGGAAGCAGAGGGAGAGGGAGGGAGAATCCCCTCCTTTTTTATCTTCCCCCGGTTATTTCCCAACTCACTCAAGCGGAAGGAAAGCGGTAAGAGAGGGGCAGAAGATGGATAAAAGCATGTTTTAAGAACACCGTTAGGAGGGTGTCCCGGTTTAATGTGACACGCGACCGCTTGCTCCGGTCGGTTTTCTTTTAATCTCCTCACATCCTCTGGGGTGCTGAACAAGGCACTGGGGAGAGGGGAGGATGATGGGAGGGGGAGGATAAGGGAAGGGGTGATGAGGGAGGGAGGGAGGGGGGGTGGAGTTGGTGAGGCCAACGGGAGTCCCTGTTGTATTGTACTAGATATGATATTCCCAAGACAGGGCACTGCAAATGCCATCAACTGAAAGGTGTTAATGTGGTGCCGTGAGAGATGGTGTAGCTGTGCACACACACACACACACACACACACACACACACACACACACACACACACACACACACACACACACACACACACACACACACACACACACACACACGCGCACACACACACACACACACACACACGCACAAACACACACACACACACGCACACACACATACACACACGCACACACGCACACACAGACACGCGCACACACGCACACGCGCACACAGACACACACAAGCACACAACCTGGCAACTAATAAATACAGCTGAAAGTGGTTTAAATGGTTATGGGGGACAGCCATCACCCCTTTGGTTTATTCAGAAGTGAGTTTAGAGAATGGCTGTCCCCTTGTGAGATGATTAGCCATTGGCCGTTAATCACGCAGACATTTTATAATGGGACTAGATTGCAGATACGGTCTCCCTGGATATTACCGGCCCTGATTGTGTTTATTGCCCTCACTATTATTTCTAACAGAGCGTGTTATGATTTGTTAGTGGGTTTATTACAATCATACATTTCTTTTATTAATGCAAATTAGCCAATAATCTTTTTTGATACAATTACACATCGTATTTAAAATCATCAGCCTTTTGTTGTAGACAAAAGACCCTGGGAGATTTGCGAGAACAATCCGGAATAGGGCAACTGTCACCGGCTAAAAAGTGCTGCTGTTTTAATTAGCACCACTCGTCGAAGCCAAAGCTGTCCTGAAGGTCGTCTGGCCTATACGTGCCACACAGGAGTAGGAAGGGGGTTTTGAACCCCCACGTCGTCTTGGTTACCACATCCCAGCTGTAACAATTAGTACACACTACAGATTTCTTTCACTAAAGCATTCCGTCGGCTGTCTTGTACTGCACTGTAGCTAACCTTTGTAGCATTAGCCCGGAAAAGGTTAGCCTTTAATCTGATCAGCGCTGAGAGAAATAGGTCAGGGAGGAGGACTGGAGACAAATAGAGGTCTTAAATAGAGAGAGAGAGAGAGAGAGAGAGAGAGAGAGAGAGAGAGAGAGAGAGAATTGTGGGTAATACTGGAGAAAGGAGGACGTTCAACGTCGGCGAGGCCAAAGTAGCCATGTGGCAGTTTGCAGATAAGAACCATGACGAAGTCATCAGGAATAACGGTGTGATCCGTGCGCCGACACGTTCCCGAGGCAGCGTCGGCTCCGACAGAATTTCCTTTAGCATGCCGGGTCCGAGGTGGGCCTGCTCTGTGGGAATGTAATCCGATATTCCGTTTCCAAAGGGGATCCTTTTCAGACTAACACCCCCAACCATCCCCATGCCACTGTTCTGCAATGTGGATAAAGATAATGGCTGATCTCTCCTACCTGATACATTCATTCATCATGCATTGATGCAGGCAGTTCAGAGCTGTTGACGTGGAGCTTTTATTTGTAATGTGTTAGTAATGTTTATGTAAATGTGTGTGTGTGTATGTGTGCGCGTGCGTGCGTGCGTGCGTGCGTCTGGGGATCAGAGCAGTTCATCAACAGGAATACGCTCCGTTAAGGTGATGGGTGATTAGCGTACGCTGCCATTTCTAATTTACTGTAGCCCGGCGTCAGGAAGCTGGAACCACGGAGACATTTCTGTCCTCCTTCCTGTCCTCCCTCCTTCACATTTCTGTCCTCCTTCCTGTCCTCCATCCTTCACATTTCTGTCCTCCTTCCTGTCCTCCCTCCTTCTGACCAGCTCTCCGTCTTCTGTCAATCGAGCACTTCTACCACGTCCATAATCAAAGGCGTGGCATCACCGTGAAACTCTTCATACTCTTCTTCTGCAGGCATCCTCCTGGGGGCAGACTGCTGTAGACTGCATGTGGGCAGAGGTCAGGCCTGAAAACGGGACCATGTCACCACCCACTGCATTCCCCCTGACGACAAGCCACTTTCTGGTTGTGTAGCTGTAGTTACTGTCCAGTCAGACCACAGTGGTCATGTATGCTGTCGAGTCGACATTGTCTCGTAACGCCAGTCAAAACAGCCATTCACAATGATACAGAGTGTTTGGATGTCAACTTTTCTGAAGAGAAGATTACCCCAGATGGATCATCAATTGTGAACAGAATGGATTTGGGGGGGGTTGAACTTCAGACATTTCAAAGGCTCAAAACCACTTTATTTTGGCTTGTCAGGATGGATGTGCATGATGTATGATAATATGCAAAGTAAACACCCCTCCCTCGCTGTACCCCTTTAGAAATGGTTAATATCTGCTTTTCACTGGTGTGAAAACAAGAACGATTTCACAAAGGGCATGAAGGGAAAAACAAGACTTTGGAGAGCATATGAGAGAACGAGGGGGCAAGAAAGAGAGGGAGCAAAAGAGAAGGACCGAAAGAAAAGGAGTGAAAAAGAGAGGGAGAGAAAGAGAGGGACTGAAAGAGAGGGAGAGATAAAGAAGGAGGGAAATAGAGAGAGAGCAGGAGAAAGAGGGAGCGAAAGAGAGGGAGTGAAAGAGATGGAGAGAACGAGGAGAGAAAGAGAGAGACTAAAAGAGAGGGAGTTAAAGAGAGGGTGTTAAAGAGAGAAAGAGAATGATACAGAGAGAAAAATGTGTGGATTTGTCAGCATGGGCAGGACGTCTCTGGAGACACCAACGAGAATTTATCATAAAGACCAACTGCCCTGTTTCAAGGGTATTCTCCTTCCCCTTGTGTGCCTACATGTGTGTGAGCGTGTGTGTGTGTGTGTGTGTGTGTGTGTGTGTGTGTGTGTGTGTGTGTGTGTGTGAGCGTGTGTGTGTGTGTGTGTTAATGTATGCATACTAAATGTGTGGAGGACCAAGTTAGTGGTAAAACACTAAACGCAAATGTGTTCATGTGTTTGTGTGTGTTCCGTTCGTCAATCTTTATAGGCCACGTTGAGCGATGATAGTAATAACAATATCGATTATTAAACAAAACATGTTTGATTGATTACCATAACGTCTGGGTCATCATTATATCATACATTCATTCCGCAGACCTGAAACCACGATACTAAAGAGGGCAGTGAGGTTTAAGTGTTGCTGCACAAAACTGCCAAATGAAAAGAACATTAAAAAAACATTGACTTGTGTCTTTCCTTTCCTTGTGTTTGCTCCGCGGCTTCAAACCAGCTGCACAGTCCCTTTTTGCACATATTACATGGGGTTTGCGGCAATGCTCTTGTCCTACCATACGCTGCACTGTAATTGTCGTATTGTGTAACTATGTATCACAAAGGACCAAATTGGCAATTCAATGACTGTTCTGCGCTCCATTTGACATCCACCTACAACCTTTTTTGTGACTATTTTTATGGAAGTGCAGCAAGAGAGCATAGGAAGTGCCCGCTGTCGCCGCAGTTGCAGTACAAAAGTAATAATATTTCCGCTCTGTAAAGATCGATGGAATCCAAGTTCAACGAATACCCTGCAAATGAGAGAAAATCACAGATGTGTCCTCTGACAAAGAGAAAATGGTATTATTTTTGGGGGGAAACGAGGAAAGCAAAGGAGTAAAGATATAAAGAGGAATACAAAATGGAGCGAGAAAAGACACGCTAATACTAGGTGGTTCATGTCCATACTCAAGATGACCTGCCGGGTTATTGGCGCGCATCCTATTATTCCTCTAGTGTGGGTGAAGGGTGTGTGTGTGTGGGGGGGGGGGGGGGGGGATGCACGGGGCGGGGTGGGAGGTTCTCTGAACAAAGGTCAAAGGTTCCCACAATATAGCATCAACATAGGAATGTGATTTGTTTTCCACAGTGAATAAGAATCCTCTGTCTGGAGGAATGCCAAATAACCTTTCGAGAAGGAGACCACTCACAAAGCCATCTCGTATCCACAGACTCCAGGCAGAACAACTTGCAGGGAGGGTCAAATGATGTGCTGTTATGATGCCGTTTCAGTCCAATCACCTCCTTCATCTTAGCGGTCTGGAGAAGAGAAGCAAAGCAAAACCTATCAGAGGTAGATTGTGAGTAATAGCACAGTGGCGACACAGACTCAAAAAGCTATTCAGACACCACTTGGCGTCTTTTTTTTTTCGATTCCTGCACCGTGCTGTTCGTGTGTGTGTGTGTGTGTGTGTGTGTGTGTGTGTGCGTGTATATGAAACCCTATGAAAACATCTTGGAAAGTTGGGTGGGCATAACAAACGCTCATATTTAGGTAGGGACAACATGCAGTGCAGCACGGAGAGTTCCTGGAGGCTGGAATGTATGAGTCGTTTTAAAGGCCACAGCGCTTCAAGGAGATATTCATGATCTTAACTTCTGAATATAAACTAGTTTATTTTATGTCGTCATAATGAATGTATATGCAGTGGACTACTTGAGGTATTTTGAGAGAATGCTTCTTCTCTGTCGCTGTGTTCGGCAGAGGGCTTATCCGACTTCCTCCCCAGACTCGGCTGTCAGTCGTTAACAGAAAGTTGATGAGTCCTAATGCTCGACTAATGTTGACATTCCGCGCTGCACCTGAACACAGACAGCTACTTGAAGCGTCGCCTTGTATTTACACCGGCGCGATAAGGTGCGTGTCAACAAAGCCCCCCCCATCCCAAGCCCGAAGTCCACGTTCCATTTCCTGAGACAACAGTGCTATTTACATAATTGATTACACTCGTAGCAAATAGAGCGAGTCGCAAACACAACCCCGGCGCGGCGGCAGACGGAGGAGGACACGTGTGGCGTGTCTAAAACGGGCCGCGGCGGAGAGCTGAACCGAACCCCGCGCCGGAATAAGGTGAGCGAGCCAACATGTGGACGCAGAGAGAAAAGCTCATGTAAATTCTAAGGGGAATATTCATGGCATCCGATTGGGGCGGGGGGGGGGGTCTTCGATTTCTGGAGGCGTGTGAGTGAAGATATTGTTCTGAAACTTTGGCTGAACTTCCTCTCCTCTCTGTGGGCCATTAAATATGTAACAGTGTGTGCATAGAAAAAGCCCCACAAAAAAGCGGGTTTTGTTTTAAAAGGATGCAAAAGCAATTGTGGCGCAGTAGCAGCAGCAAAAAAAAAGCAGCAGCAAAAAAAAAAAGCAGCAGCAGCAGCAGCAGCAGCAGCAGCAGCAGCAGCAGCAGCAGCAGCAGTATGCAGCAGCAGCAGCAGCAGCAGCAGCAGCAGCAGCAGCAGCAGCAGCAGCAGCAGCAGTAGTTGCAGCAGCAGCAGCAGCAGCAGCAGCAGCAGCAGCAGCAGCAGCAGCAGCAGCAGTAGCAGCAGCAGCAGCAGCAGCAGCAGCAGCAGCAGCAGCAGCAGCAGCAGCAGCAGCAGCAGCAGCAGCAGCAGCAGCAGCAGTAGCAGCAGCAGCAGCAGCAGCAGCAGCAGCAGCAGCAGCAGCAGCAGCAGCAGCAGCAGCAGCAGTAGCAGCAGCAGCAGCAGCAGCAGTAGCAGCAGCAGCAGCAGCAGCAGCAGCAGCAGCAGCAGCAGTAGCAGCAGCAGCAGCAGCAGCAGCAGCAGCAGCAGCAGCAGCAGCAGCAGCAGCAGCAGCAGCAGCAGCAGCAGCAGCAGCAGCAGCAGCAGCATCTTAGTGCAGAGTTGTTGTTTTACTTAGTTTTTTTTTTGCCTTTGTCTACCCACAGAGTAAATCTGGTATTCAATCTCATTGTATGTGTGCTTCTCGTTTGTTGAAATTGCGATGACGTTTTTAACAGCTTTTTTAAAAACTGGGAGGAAGTCACCTTTAAAAGAAATGCAATTTGCAGAAGGTGATGGGAGAGAATTAGCATGCAAACCAGGCGTACCGGTTCCTTTGTATCCGACCTAAACGGCTCGATGAAAGGGCTAATATGGTCATCTGAGGTCCCAGGAAATTACACCGCACTGTGGGGAATGGGAGCCCAATTAGCAGGACATTCAAAATGGATGCCCTTTTGAAAGATAAGTTGCCTTGCCCTATAACGTGCTACGTACTCTTTTCAACAGGCGTCAGGTAAAAGTGCAAACTCAAACAACTAAGTTTGTTTTCCCAGAGGAAAATGGAGGTCATAATGTGAGAGAGTCTATTGTACCCCCCGGTTTTAGCTTCTTAAAAAATGAAATCGGTAGGGCAGTGTTTGAAGACTGTGTCACGTGAAGATGATGTCACGTTAGCCTTCGATTCAGGCTCCTGGGTGACTTCTCACTGTAAAGCGCCCTGATCGTCAGCCTAAGAAGATTAGGAGGTTCTCCATTAAAACTCCATGGCACACATTACGTCACCTGGGTTACACAAAGCCAATGATACACTCACGTGTTTTGAGAATGAATTGTGAGACAACGCCATTCCTCTGTACCATTTTGTTTGCTTACACAAATCAATATGAATTGTGCATTCACATTAGAAGTACAATCACACACAAAAACAACACGCATCAAACACACAAAAACGAGCAGATCCATATACGCGTCAAGCATCCCTCGTGCATGCAGACCCACCCCTTCATTTCCTGGCATTAGGACATCAGAGCACATTAAAGCACATCAAGTAAAGCTCCTCATGCCTCCAGTCCTCCAAGCTGTCATTTCCCCCAGGCACTTTCTCTTTCTCTCTGTCTATCTATATCTCCCCCTGTTTGCTGTTAACCAACGCTCACTGTATTTAGACACACACACACACACACACACACACAGACGCAAGCTAATCCGTGCTTGCGTGACCATTGTATGCGGAGATGAATTTCCAGGTAAGTGTTTGTTGGCTGTGATTATACCTGTCTGTGAATGCACTGCCTGGTATTGATTTACTACGTGTGTGTGTGTGTGTGTGTCACTCTCGGTGCCTGTTTGCGCTACGTTAGATGTGTGTGTGTGTGTGTGTGTGTTTGTGTTTCATACTGAATCCCCGCCCAGCGAGGTGGAGGGATGCGTGATTGTTGTTTTAATGGCCACGTAGATCGATGAGCAGGGGGACTTTACTCCCTTCACTCCCGTATGGATGAATAACCATGAGCTCCACAAAACATATTTTTACCGCAGGGGTGTCCATGTAAAGAAATTACAGCTATCGTTTGTTGCGTTCTCAGTTTGTGGCAATGCCTGATGGAGCGCGGCTGGAAAGAATACCGGTGATGGAAATAGTGCTCTCATGTGAGAAAACAGTGTTCTCCAAAATGTCATTTTCAAATGGTCTCACCTAACCACCTGACAGCGGTCTAAATCATAATTATGTAAATTATAAGGGGGGGGGGGGGGGGGGGGGTTTTTTCAGAACAGTCTCCTTTGTTCCATGAAGGGTGCTATCCCTCACACAAACCCCATAAGCATACAAATCTCCACAATTATGCAGCAAAGACACAGTGCTAATAGGCCTATCTTTAACCATGGTGATTTGTATTTAATTGGACACAACCTGTTTCCTCACACGGTTGAGCTGCCACTCAAATTACACGACCATTGTCTCTGTTCTTCACTCTGTCACATTGTTCCACGGGGCCTTTGAAATGGATTCTCAATGCTTTGCTAGTTTTACGTTCCATCATTTCTGAAACAAAGCTTTATGAGCTGGGAAAAACTATAACCTTTATAGTTTAGCTTATATGACTATTTTTTAAAGATTATTTTTAATTTAGGAACCTTTTTGTATTTGCTGACTTTTTCCTCTGAATCTATCAAACCAGAACTCACAGATATCTTTTACAGTAATACAGATTATTTGTCAATATTAGTCCTAGATTAAGAACTCTTCTGTCATCACGCACGCACGCACACACACACACACACGCATTTCCCCCCCCCCCTCCACACACACACACACACACACACACACACACACACACACACAGACACACACACACAAACAAAGCAATAGCTGTAACATTGTCAGAGAAACCACACACACACACACATGAACACACATACACACACATGCTCTTTCGGCCAGATAAGATGGAGAGTGAAAGGTAAATGTTGCCCACGGCAACGACCCCAAATGAACAACAAGCTAACTGGACAACAGCAAGCAACAGCAAGCTGGCTAGCATCAGCATAACAGACCTCTCTGTCACGCTAGGCTCCCAAAAACACGCATCTCTAGTCGTCGATAGAGACAGAAGGAAAGAGATCAAAAGAGAGAGACAGAGATATGGGGGAGGGTAGAGAGAGAAAAAGAAAGAAAGAATGAAAGAAAGAAAGAAGGAAAAAAAGAAAAAAAGAAAGAAAGGAAGAAAGGCAAAGAAGAGCAGAAGCTAAGAAAAGAGGTGGAGAGAGAGAGACGGGCGACGTTGAACAACAGACAGTGGGTGTCGTAATGAGATTTGCCACCGCCTCTCCTCCCCCAATCACGGCCTCTGATGTGATTAGGTGACGGCGCTCGCGGGGGGCCGGGGCGGGGAGATGGTGTGGCTCTGATTAGCACGACCAGGAAGGGGTTGTCGTCTCTGCGCTCTGTCACGTTGGTCATCGGACACGTCCCCCCCCCCCCCCCCCCCCACGACACGCCAGCTTCCTGTCAGAGGCAGACATTTTGCAGACACGCCATTCCCTAAAAGAGATAGAGTAAGCCAGAAACACTGGCGCTCACAAAAGATTAGATAAATGAAATGGATGTGATGCTGTCCAGCAGCGCACACAGGCAGGCTGGCACACGGCCTCGGTGTTCTGTCTCGCATCCACACAAAACCCACAGGCAAGATAGGGCTGTTATTGAATGGGCCTGACAGCATTTAGTCCTGCAAAACCACGCTGCGCCCTCTCATGGTCTCACTTATTAAACAAAAACGGACCACCCTCTTCACCAAACCTCCCACCCCAAACACACACACACAGACACACACACACACGCGCGCGCGTACTGTAGCAACTGTATCACACGCCCTCATCGTTGCGCATTATGTTTGGGCCTTGTATCAGTTTCATACTTTGTGTGTGTGTGTGCGCGTTCATGTGGATGTGTGTGTTGGTGTGTGAGCGGGCAGTGTTGGTGTGTGAGCGGGCAGGCGTGCGTCATGAAGTAGGGGGACAGTAATCAGCTACTGGTCCGCTTTAAAGTAGAACGATTACAGAAACAGTACCGCTCTTAACTTCGACTTCCCCCTGCCACTGTTACCTAGCCCAACAGACCAGCGTTCGTCTGGCTCCACACTTCCTGTTTTTCACACGGAGCCACACGGTGGATTATCGGGACCATTGGTCCAGCGATCGAGCAGCTATGTGGCACAGATGGGGAGGGTCGTCTCTGCTACTGTAACGCTCACAGACACACGGGTCACAGATGGGGAGGGTCAACGGGAGACAAGTTAGATTCTCATTTCAGACAACGGGGGGGGGGGGGTGGATGAATGTCCAATGTACCCCAAAAATGTATTTTGACTAATTAACAAAACAAGCACTTGAATTGGCAGACCTCTGTGACACGACGTTTAATCCGGAGGTCGTGACCTTTCCTAGCAGGTGACGAAGGATACCGAGGAACGTCCGTGGATCATCGACTTCAAATGTCTTCGGAAATATCTGCTGGTTGAATATTTTCCATTCGTGTCTGAAAGGCTCGACGTTAATGACAAGGACAGAAAAGCTGTGAATGCACACAACAATAAAGGGTAGCATCTGACAAAAAGTGCTTCGCACCCGTTCAGTCTGGATGGCCTGTCATCGCCATGGTAATTTCGACTGGCCCGTCGGCAAGCCATTTGCCAGCCACGCATTTATTTCGTTCCTTCCCTCTGGCTAATGTCGGCAGACCGTGACTGCTATAATTGTCCGGTGCATTCACTTTCTGCCATTTTCCGCCTACAATTAGTACACTTAGCGGAGTCCAGTGGTGGTTGCCAGTGAGCCACAGTGATGAGGGGGTCCTCCGCGTGCACACTTACGAGCATGTTACAGCCAGGAGGCCTGCTTTAACCCCCCTTATCCTCTCAATTCATTCTCCTTTACTCATTTCTCTCACCCCCCCCAATACGTTCTCGCTCTCTCGCTTCTCTCATTCCGTCTATCCGCTTTCTTCCCCTCGTTTACTCCATCAGTTCAAATCCCTCCCAATCCCAGCCTCCCAGCACACAGGACAACCCCTTCCCCCCAAAACACACTCTCTCTCTGTCTCTGTCTGTCTGTCTGTCTGTCTGTCTGTCTGTCTGTCTGTCTGTCTGTCTCTGTCTGTCTCTCTCTCTCTCTCTGTCTGTCTCTCTGTCTGTCTCTCCGTCTCTCTCTCTCTCCGTCTCTCTCTCTCTCGCTCTCCGTCTCTCCCCATCTCTCTCTCTCTCTCTCTGGATTAGGAGAGGTTGGCAGCTGGGAGTGGTATAGATTTGGTGGTGGGGGTGGGGTGGGAGGGGGGTGCGCTGAAGGGGGAAGGCTGTGCCTGGCACGCATCCCCCTCCTGGTATGGAGAGCCAGGGGTAAATTGGGAAGTTTACTGGAGCCCAGTGCCAACGCTCGGTGTTAGGCTGGCAGCGTGCGAGCGTGCCCCCGATGGCATCTGCTCCGCGGTCAGGAGGAGGCTACCTCCACCACCAGCACCACATAGCTGACCAGGACACACACACACACACACACACACACGCACACACACACACTCACTCACGCCACCACCCAAATGCATCAGGGCACACATGCTGCCCTCGTTGACACGCTCACACTCCCACACACGTTCAATCACATGGAATCACCCACTGACACAAATCCACCCAGCGCACACCGCTCGCCCTCGTACACCCTTCCTCCCTCTCTCTCTCTCTCCCTCCCACACACATACACACACACACACATACACACACACACTCGCAGGCACGCAGCAGCATCACACGCACACCACGCCGAGCTCGACGTCCCGGAGCCAAATCCACCACCCATCTTCCCACCCTCTCGCCGTGTAACTCCATCTTCGCCCGCCGTGAAGACGAGGAGCCGCACGCGACGGCTCCGGCCCCGCTCAAAGCCCCGTCCCCGGCTTGGCTTTGGGGGTGCCCGGTGAATAATGCATCCAGCGCCGGTGCCGGTGCCGGTACTATGGTGGGTACGTAGCCCCCCCCCCCCCCCCACTCCCCCCCTCCCGGCACCACCTCCGCCCACCTGCCTCCCCACATAAAGGAACCCCGCCACTCTAATTGCAGAGCGCTCCGTCACAGGAGAGCACGCTGGCACAGGGGGGGCGGGGGTGGGAGGGGAGCAGATGAATAAATCATGGCTCCAAGTGGACCGGGAGTTGAGCCCTGCCGGGGTCCCTGAGCCCGCCCCCCCCCTCCCCCCGGTGAGCTGACCTGAGGAGGGGGGGCGCATAGAACGTAAACCCCGGCCCAGGCTAAATATATAAAACTGTATATAAACATATATAAATATATATTTAGACACTGTAATGCACTATATTACATGCTTCCTGCTCTCATCGCCCATCTCTCTATCTCGTTAACGGTCCCTTTTAATTTATATATTTTTTTGCTTTCTCTCTCTCTCTCTCTCTCTCTCTCTCTCTCTCTCTCTCTCTCTCTCTCTCCCGCCCACACAGCTCAGTCAGCTCTCCTCCTTGTCTCTCAGGCTTGAGGCGTGAATACACAAGAGGCCACATGAAGACTTGCGTATCGATTAATTTAGTTTAGTTTAGTTTAGTTTATATCAGTCATGCAGTACATACATATTTGTCCACATACATGAACACACACATACTCACATACAGATGAAAACACACGCACACACACACACACACGACACTGGGGTTTAAACAGCAGGTGTTGGCCGTATTTGGAGAGGAGGCCCAATGGATTGACAAGTCCTGCATCATCCTGTTGTCATGGACACCCACAACACTGTCCCTGTCCGGCCGGTCATGTGACTAGCATCCCTTTCTGTTGTCCTGCTCTCTGGGTAACCCAGGTAACATGGAGGTCAGCCTCGGAGGCCACGAGAGGTCACACCTTCGCCTGCGAGAACATCTCTTCCCATCAGCATCGAGGGTTACACCTCCTCTCCCCCCTGTCCTCCTCCTCCTCCACCTCCTCCTCCTCCTCTTCATCCCCTCTTTGTATTTTCTCCCCCCTCTACCTATCTCACTTTGCTACATGCACCTCGCCTCCCACTTTTCCATCTCCGCTTCGACCGAGGGGAGAGCACACGGGAAGATTATTCCCATTCCGCGTCCTTCAGAAACGGGGGAGGAACATAGAGGATGGGGGTGGGGGGGGGCAACAGGAATCCTATTTTCCTGACATTGGTAGCAAAGATAAATACAGCGGCTCCAGTGTTGGGATAGCAGAGATAACAAATGGTTCAATCTGCTCCCTTCATTCCTCTCTCTCTCTCTCTCTCTCTCTCTCTCTCTCTCTCTCTCTCTCTCTCTCTCTCTCTCTCTCTCTCTCTCTCTCTCTCTCTCTCTCTCTCTCTCTCTCTCTCCCTCTCTGTGAGCCTTTCTCTCTCTCTCTCTCTCTCTCTCTCTCTCTCTGTGAGCCTTTCTTTCTCTCTCTCTCTAATGCTACCGGATCGCTTTCTGTTTGGTCTTTTTTTCTTTGCTTTTGCCTTTCTCTCTCTCTCTCTCTCCCTCTCTGTCTGTTTCTCCCTCTCTCCTTCTCCCTTTCTGTTTCTCCCTCTCTCCGTCTCTCGCGCTCCGTCTCTCTCCATCTCTCCCCGTCTCTCCCCGTTGCTCTCTCTCTCTCTCTCTCTCTCTCTCTCTCTCTCTCTCTCTCTCCTGTGATGAATGGCTGTGATAGTCTATCTGCAGAGGGTAGAGGAGGGAGCTGGCTTGTTAAATCTAGATGCCCCCGGGCGTCATGAAGGTGATATGATGGGCTGACCCTTACTGAACCAAGAAGTGGTCGAGATAAGGCCTCGCCTTGCCTCACCGTGCCTCGCCGTGCGGGTGACTTCGGGACATAACGATGAAGAATGTTACCTAGGTGAGCTTGACCTGGCCCTCTGGTCTGTTTTAAATTTTTTTTATTTTAAATGGGCTGCTGAGAGGAACGGGAGCAGAAACTACCGGAGCCCCGTTCTATGGGAATCCCGCACATGGTGCATGTGGCTCTCCCCACAGTCTGCCAGGAGGGGAAAACGGTCGTAAAATTCTCTTAACAAGGCTTTTTTATGGCCTGGCTGCTGTTTTGATCTCATTGCAGTCTCTCGCCTCGCGCTCTTTAACAGCTCGCAATCTAATTGGCTCAAACGACTCGTGGTGAGGGGCCAATGGACTCGCTCCCATTCACGGTGTAGCGGGAGGGTCAAGTCCGCTCTGTTCTAGGAGGATTTGGCTGCCGGGACTGCGAGCTCACACACACGTGCGCACGCACGCAGGCGCGCACGCACGCACGCACGCAAACACTAGCGGATCTTTACACACATTGACACACAGAGACAAAGGAAAAAATAAACAGATGCTAACTTTTCCCTCTCTCTCTGTCCTACGCAGACCCTCACACACTCACACACTCACACACACACACACACACACGCACTAGCAGATCCTCACACACATTGATACATCGGCAAACAGACACTCGCTTTTCCCTCTGTCTCTCTGTCCTACGCAGACCCTCACACACTCACTCACACACACACACACACACACACACACACACACACACACACACACACACACACACACACACACACACACCTGTGGCCCGCGCGAGGCTCAGACGGTAGGGGACGGTGACGCGGTGACACTGAGTGATCGTCCCCTGTCAGTGGAAGGACACCACCTCACTGACACCTGTCAATCTAATGCTCTCCCCCAGACACCACCGGCACCTCCCTGTGACCTGGGCAGCCCTCGCACGCTGATGACTTTACACCGCGGGGAGCAGGCACGGCCAAGCAGAGCACATAGGCAGACTCACACACACACGCATACGCACACGCACACACACACACACAAACACACACACACACACACACACACACACACACACACACACACGCCAAGAGGCTGTGCTGACAAGATGAAGTGAACAACACGTGCCCAGATGCACAGTCACACGTACATCCCCAAGCAAACACACACAAACACACGCAGGCGGCACGCAGAGGGAGAGACGTTTAAGGGCGGAAGTAATCCCATGAATATTCCATCTCAGTAGCCGCGTGGCATTTTAATGATCAAGGCCCCCCCCCCCCCCCCCCCCCCCCCCTCTGTGAGGCCAGGGCCAGGTAAATGAAGCTCTGCAAACACCCCCTTTCTAGCCCACCCCCCCCCCTCTGTGAGGCCAGGGCCAGGTAAATGAAGCTCTGCAAACACCCCCTTTCAAGCCCACCCTCCCCCCCTCCCTCTGTGAGGGCAGGGCCAGGTAAATGAAGCTCTGCAAACACCCCCTTTCAAGCCCACCAAATTCAATTACATGTTAAGTAGAACACAGCGGCCCACGAGTACTAACACACGCCATGTGGCACCATGCACTCAGTGTGAGTCTATGTGTGTGTGTGTGTGTGTGTGTGTGTGTGTGTCATGTGTGTGTCCATGCACTAGAGAAGTCAGGAGAAGTGGTCTATGCGCAGACGCACACCCACCCCCTGTGGCCCCTGCACACTGCACACTGCATGCTACCTGTGCAGGGACGTATGGTCCCCGGTGTTAAGGTTCAGTGGCGTTGCCATGGGAAGCGTGTGTGCAGGCTTCTGAATAACACCACACATCTTCCTGACCTAGATTTTAAATAAACCTACCTAAAATTTTCAGACTTCACGACTTTCAGATTTCCAAATGTGTCTGTTTACCTTAGAGGATGACAATCTACCATGAACCATGTACTTGGCATGTCCATCATGCTGCCCCCCCCCCCCCCCCCCCCCCCCCCACACACACACACACACACACACACACACACTCCCACCCTGCTAACATCCGTCCTGCCTCACCGTAGAGTTGAAAGTCACTTTTATCTCCTCTCTGCTCCTCCTCAGAGCTGTGAGACCCCCGGTGCCCGTTAATGGCTGCCCTCCCTGGGCCCCCTTTCCCCACGCTGCGCCGGTAATCACAAGGACATCCACAAGCTGCACCGTGGGGACCCGACCACCGCCTGGCCATTACCCTAATCAGGACGCGTTAGGCTGCTGTTCAATCAGCCGCAGGAGGAGGGAAGCTCCGGAATGCACACAGGGACTGGCTGGAGTTGCACTGTGTGGAGAGGGGGTGGTTGAGGAGGGGGGGGGGGGGGGGTCTCAGAATGTTTTAAACGCCAGAGATGTACCGCATGGTGGCTGCTCTCCATTGGAATCGTTGCTCTCTGTGGCTTCTGATGAGGGATGGTTTAGTGATTCAATAGAGGTATTGCATGGTGGAAGAATTTTGCGTAATTTCATTGAAAAGTACTATTTAAAAAAAATTTCAACACAAAAAGAAAACATTGGTGTTGGATTTGTGTGCTAGGGCAATGGGGTTGTGCACGAGATGAGAAATGTGTAAGCTGTGCGACATTGTGCATTACTCACATAGTTGCATTTGCTTACTTAGTTTAGAAATACATGTGTATTACTTTGCATTCAATGGACCTGCAAACAAGCTTTGTATGCATACCATATACTGTACACTTGTATTAAGGGACAGTTCTTGCATTGATGAATGGGCATGTGCATGTTTGTGTGTGTGTGTGTGTGTGTGTATTTGGTCAGGCCGGGGAGGGGGGTGGCAGGGGGGTTTAGCAGCCTCCAGGGCAGATGAGCAGATGAACAGATCAGCAGATGAGCAGATGAACAGATGAGCAGATGAACAGATGCTGCACGACGCTCTCAGCAGGTTCTGGGTCTGTGCACTAGGGAGCGTGCCAGGAAAGCGAGAGCAGAACACACACACACACACACACACACACACACACACACACACACACACACACACACACAGCAGAGCGTGCCTACCACCAGCAGCGTGACTATTCAGCCGACGATGGCGGTCAGGTACAGTAGCACCACGGAGCAATTACTGTGTTTGACATGGTCCATCTATTGACCCCTCTGACCCTTCTCATGACCTTCTCTCTCTCTCTCTCTATCTCTCTCTTCTCTCTCTCGCTAGTATAGACATGGGACATGACCTTCGCTTTACCCCTCCTCCTCCTCCTCTTACTCGCTGCCGGGGAGATCACAGAGTAGGCCCGCTGGAACTTGAGTTCAGTCTGATCATTTGAAGGGACGCATGCAAAGAGGGACTGGAATTAAATGCTTGCCTGGAGCCCATATGCCTCCGTAGTCTAACTGTTTGTGACTTAGCATGTTCGTGTGTGTGAGAGCATGTGTGTGTGTGTGTGTGTGTGTGTGTGTGTGTGTGTGTGTGTGTGTGTCTGCGGGTTTGAGTGAGCGTGTGTGTGTGTATCAAAAGCATCTCACCATCCATGCATTAACCCATTCCGTGAGTGTATGATACGTCAGGTTATGCATGCACTATACGTTGCATGCTAAGTGTGTGCGTGTGCGTGTGTGTGTGTGTGTGTGTGTGTGTGTGTGTGCCCTGAATGATTCAGTACATCCTTAAAGATCAGTCAGTATTCACACACCATCCCCGCGTGTGGCATGCGTCTTGAGATCCAGTTCTGTAGCTAACTGTAGCTCCAATTCCTTTGGCAACAAATCGCAGAATGTCCCTTTACACACTGGAGTGGGACCTACAGCACGTAGCATATCTGGGATCTGCTGCTACACTCTGGTGTTATATGAAGGAGGATAAACTTAGTCCAAGTTAAGTTCTTCGTTAAATACTTTTCTGTTTGAGTCTGAGTGTTGTTTTTCTCATGGTGGAAAGTAATAGTTAAAGAAGATAGACTCCATAATATATTTAAAAATATACAATTATTACTCTATTTAAGCGGACAAAGACACAAGTTGCGGTACGGGGGAACGAAGGTCATCGAGGTCAACTTTCATGGCAATTAAAGCCAGGCGATAAGTTTAGCACAGCAACCGTTCAAGTTAAGCCACATTAAACGTCCTGGTGCAGTGGTCCAAAATATCTGCAAAATACGGTGTGACGAATATGCTTATTTCCTGCGAACACTCCTCAGAGTTTCCCTGGCAGGGCATTGGGTAATAGGAGGTTTTCCAACCCAACTCAATGACCCTTTTTCGGCGCATTCCGGGTTTGGGATAGAGGAGCAGGCTGCTTGACCGAGCATTTGTCCAGGCGGACCAGAGGGAGCTGTGGCAGATCCTGTATTCCGGTGGCGGCGACGGCAGCATCAGGGGTGAAGCTGAAGTCGGGGCAGACAGCCAGCAGTGGGACCGAGGAGGAGGAGGAGAAGGAGGAGAGGCAAGTCGTCCCTGGTAATCCCGCTCGGCATCCCAGGCAGGACCGAGCGGTGCCCAGTCAGTCCCAGAGGGGTGGGAATTAGGATTCCTCGGTCGTTACAGGTCGGACGGGGACTCCGCTTCCCTCGCAGGCGCCAAACGTTTCGGCCAGGAGTGTCGCCTCAGAGGGAATCCCCAAAGGGACACAGTTCAACTCCAGCTAAATAATTGTTCATTAACGTTTCTATGAACACCCCCCCCCCCCCACCTCCCTCCCCCATCCCTGAAAAGAAAGAGAAGTGGAGCCGTACGCAGAGGGAGGGGAATAAAGTTGCTCTGCATAACTTCCCAGGAATGAAAGGAAACGAGGAGTGGAATGAAAGGCCGCGCTTCAATCAGGACAGAGGCTCACTTCAGTGGCCATCGAGTGGATTTGACTGGCCGCGTCCCACAGGTGAGACGGAGCACCTGGAGCCCATGACAACGCCAGGACCCCTGTCACACCGTCTGAGCTGAAGGACATCCCTTTATCTTTTACGGAAGAAAGGAAGACGGGAAAACCTCAAAGGAAAGAAGGGAAAGACAGGAAAAAAAGAGAGAGCGAAGGATGAATGGGAGGTCAAAGGGCAGCGCGACTGCACCTGCATGAGGGGGTGAGAAAGGAAGAAAGAGTTGGTTCCTTCATGTTCACAAAGACTTAAAAGACAAATGGGGGACATTTTGCGTGCGTGTGTGTGTGTGTGTGTGTGTGTGTGTGTGTGTGTGTGTGTGTGTGTGTGTGTGTGTGTGTGTGTGTGTGTAGTATACGTGTAGCTCCACTCTTATGTTTCCTCTTCTACGCGATGTCCTTTGACTTACTCACATGCAGCTTAGAACACACTCTCAGTGACTACAAAGTGCACATAAAAGCACATAATATCGTCTGAAATAATAAACGAACATTCTCTCTCACTCACACACACACACACACACACACACACACACACACACACACACATACATCCCCTTGTCTCTCTATCCCACGCCCTACCTCGCGGAGCCTACCCTGTTAATCCCCGGCTTGGTTTAAACGCTCCGCGTGATTCACGTCTCAGATTAAGACTGAGCCCCTCTCATTAGGCTCTGATTAACACATCACACAGCCAGCTCAGAACCGCAACACAGAGAGGAGGAGGAGGAGGAAGGAAGGAAGAGAAGAGAGGGAGAGAGAGCGAGAGGATGGAAATGTCTCCTCTGATAAGTAAAAACAGGCCGGAGGAGGCGTGCTCCTGCATCGACACGCTGCACTGCTAATTGAAGTTAGTAGCTCCGCGGCCAAGTTGAACTCCCGGCATCAAACGTGTGACTGCGGGAGAGCAGCTCAGAGGAGAGAACATGAAAGACGTTGGCGGGACCGTTAGCGCAGACTGGAGCGGACTAGACGGAGGAGCCCGCATTAGAGGGGGGGGGGGGGGGGTGTCGCTTTGCTCCGTGAGGCCAATGGTGGCGGCACCGGAGGCCCCTCACAGCGCCCGTCACAGGGGCACTGCTGTGGGTGTTTGTGAAGCTCGTCCTACAGGGCAGTGAGGAGGAGGCATTTTAGAGTGAAAACGACATGCAACATGAGTGCAACATGAGTGCAACACGCGCACGCACACACACACACACACATCAGGCCCACTCGAACCTACACCCTTTGTGCCAAATAATCCTTTCCAAGTGCAGTCACAGCGAGAGAACTATAGCCCCCCTAATCTGCACCCTGACGTCAGAGTATGTCATCATCCCCCCCCGCCCCCCTCCGCCCAACCCCCCCGCCCCCCTCCGCCCAACCCCCCCGCCCCGGCCCTGCTAGAGTGTCTGCCGGCCCCACGGGCTTAACACAAATCCCCCATGCACGTATCCACTGTCGTTTTTAAGCCATTTCTATTGACCCACGGCGTTACATTTGACCCTTGGCCCCCCAACAACTGGAAACCTCGTGCAGCACGGTGACCAGACTGGCGCTTTGCATCGTGCCATCAGTGGGTCGCTGGGCAGTTGTCGGGTCGGCAGCAAAACAAGGTGATTAGGGTCGTGCATCCATATGCCCCGTGGAGATTATGTGACGGTTTCGCTCAACGCGGGGTAGGTCAAGTGCATGTAGGGCCTCTTCGTTACCCTAAGCCGTCGACGCTGCACAGGGAGCGCACTGCGTTACAGGGCGATGGTGCAACACGGGAAAAGCCACTTTGCCGCGGGGCCGTGTTTCTCCAACCGCTCAAAGACGTTCCATCCCGGAACGCCGAGCCATTCCGCTGACAGAGTGGTGCCAGGGTTGTCATAACCGGGACAAGGGAGTGCTTTGTTTACGGAAGCCGTGGCAGTCGCTCAATCGAAAGGGGACAGAGATAGTGCTCTCCTCCCGGAAAGAAGTGGCTCGGGCCCGAGCGGCCGGCGTGGAAAAACACAAAGTGAAGTAAATTACGGAGAGAAATCACGGAGCGCTGGGAAAGGTACGATAACTGCCAGACCGGCTTGATTTCTGTTGGACGCGCCGCTGAATAATGACAGAACAAATGCAGGTTCCCCACACAACGCCATTCATCATCGCTCATTGACAGCCAACTCCGAGAGGGGAACAAGGGGAGGAAAAGGAGAGAGAGAGAGAGAGAAGAGAAGAGGGAGAGAGAAAGAGAGAAAAATGCCAAGACATGAATAATTGAGGTAGAGTGGGGGTGGGATGGGGGTGGGGTGTGTGTGTGTGTGTGTGTGTGTGGGGGGGGGGGGGGTGTGTGTTCCCAGGGCATGGAGAATTACTCGCCCTTTGCAGCATTTAATCAATGACTTCTCCTGTATATTTTAAAGCCTTCTCTCTCTCTCTCTCTGTCTCTGTGTACTTTCTCTACCTCGCTCGCTCCTCGGTGCACTCGCTGTGGCCGGGCCGGTGGCGTGAAGAGAGACTAGGCTAAACGAGAGACCCCCCCCCCCCCCGCCCCCCCCCCCCCCCCCCCCCCCCCCCCCCCCCCCCCCCCGGTCGGCTTCTCAGGGGGACACACGGCAACTTTCCCAATGACTTTTAAGGACAACTTTAAGGATAACCCACATCCCTACTTTCTCCCTCGGCACAGTCTGACTCTCACACTCTCGCCCTCCTTTTATTCCCTACACTTTTTCTGTTTTACTCTCTCTCACACACATACACACACACACACACACACACACACTTTAGCACTCTTTCTCCTTCTCTCTCGTCTCAGTAGCTCCACAGCTAAACCTCGAGTGATATTAAAAACTCTGCGTCCGTACTACACGGCGTCCACTTCTGTTTCGTGACCCTTGACCTCGCTCCAGGGCTGTGTTTTCGTTGACCTCCGCGAGGCTCTCTGTGTGTGAGTCAGACCTAGCAGCCGGCTAACTGGAGGACTGTGACACAGCATTATAAACTAAACTAAACGACACCTCACCAGAGGCTACAGGAAGGAACGCAGAGATGACGACAGAACCCTTGTGGAGCGTCTAAAGGGGCGGGGCCACACGGGGGTCAGACCGGCCTGTCGCTGTCAGACCGTCTAAAGGGGCGGGGCCCGTTGGGTTCACACAGGGTCAGAACGTCTAAAGGGGCGGGGTCACACGGGGTCAGACCGGCCTGTCGCTGTTAGACCGTCTAAAGGGGCAGGGCCCGCCGGGTTCACACGGGGTCAAACCGGCCTGTCACTGTCAGACCATCTACAGGGGCAGGGCCCCGCCGGGTTCACACGGGGGTCAAACCGGCCGGGTCCAATGGGGCAGGGCCCTGCCGGGTTCACACGGGGGTCAGCAGCGGGTCCAATGGGGCAGGGCCGTGCCGGGTTTACACGGGGGTCAGACCGGCCGGGTCCAATGGGGCAGGGCCCGGCCGGGTTCACACGGGGGTCATACCGGCCGGGTCCACTGGGGCAGGGCCCCGCCGGGTTCACACGGGGGTCAGACCGGCCGGGTCCAATGGGGCAGGGCCCTGCCGGGTTCACACGGGGGTCAGCAGCGGGTCCAATGGGGCAGGGCCGTGCCGGGTTTACACGGGGGTCAGACCGGCCGGACCAATGGGGCAGGGCCCTGCCGGGTTCACACGGGGGTCAGACCGGCCGGGTCCAATGGGGCAGGGCCCGGCTGGGTTCACACGGGGGTCAGACCGGCCGGACCAATGGGGCAGGGCCCTGCCGGGTTCACACGGGGGTCAGCAGCGGGTCCAATGGGGCAGGGCCGTGCCGGGTTTACACGGGGGTCAGACCGGCCGGACCAATGGGGCAGGGCCCTGCCGGGTTCACACGGGGGGTCATACCGGCCGGGTCCAATGGGGCAGGGCCCCGCCGGGTTCACACGGGGGTCATACCGGCCGGGTCCAATGGGGCAGGGGCCCCGCCGGGTTCACGGGGTCATACCGGCCGGGTCCAATGGGGCAGGGCCCCGCCGGGTTCACGGGGGTCATACCGGCCGGGTCCAATGGGGCAGGGCCCCGCCGGGTTCACACGGGGGTCATACCGGCCGGGTCCAATGGGGCAGGGCCCCGCCGGGTTCACACGGGGGTCATACCGGCCGGGTCCAATGGGGCAGGGCCCCGCCGGGTTCACGGGGGTCAGACCGGCCGGGTCCAATGGGGCAGGGCCCCGCCGGGTTCACACGGGGGTCATACCGGCCGGGTCCAATGGGGCAGGGCCCCGCCGGGTTCACACGGGGGTCATACCGGCCGGGTCCAATGGGGCAGGGCCCCGCCGGGTTCACGGGGGTCATACCGGCCGGGTCCAATGGGGCAGGGCCCCGCCGGGTTCACGGGGGTCATACCGGCCGGGTCCAATGGGGCAGGGCCCCGGCCGGGTTCACACGGGGTCATACCGGCCGGGTCCAATGGGGCAGGGCCCCGCCGGGTTCACGGGGGTAATACCCGCCTGGGGCAAACGGGCAGGGCCCCGCCGGGTTCACACGGGGGTCATACCGGCCGGGTCCAATGGGGCAGGGCCCCGCCGGGTTCACGGGGGTCAGACCGGCCGGGTCCAATGGGGCAGGGCCCCGCCGGGTTCACACGGGGGTCAGACCGGCCGGGTCCAATGGGGCAGGGCCCCGCCGGGTTCACGGGGGTCAGCAGCGGGTGCCTCAGCCGCCCCGGTCCCTCTGATTCACTCCGGCACGAGACTCAGTTAATGAGGAGTCCTCCTAATTACGGCGTGTTTATTGGGCCCCAGGGAGTCGTCTCCTCTAACGCCGTCCCATCCATCCCTTTTTTATCCCCCTCTTCCTCTTTATTTTCCCGTTGCCAGAGTGCCCCGTGGGAACTGGGGGAGCGTGTAATCTTCATCATGATTACGCATAAATAAATACCCTTCCTCCCGCGCCGGCACACAAACTCACACCCACACACACACCCCCCTACACACACACACACACACACACACACACACACACACACACACACACACAGGCACAGTGTCTCAAACACATTAGCGTACCCAAACGAGTACACATATCCTCCGCAGCCAAGTAACGCTACCATGTTCAAATGATCCAGCATTACTGATATTTGCACAGACATGCATGTGCAGAAATACATGTGCAGATTGTCCCTCGTATAAACACCAGAGTAAACAAATGCCATGTTGGCACACGAGCACACACAAATACACACACACACACACACACACACACACACACACAGACCAGAAAACCTTTGCTAATGAAGTGACCCCGATGGGCTCAGAGATGTGGGTTCTGGAGTGACAGACGCACTCAGCCATCCTCCTCTCCGTTGTTCTCTCTCCAATTCTTCATTTCTCTGCGTAGTGGCTGAGCACTGAGGTCCAGATCTGACAGAAAGGGAACATCCCTCCATCCTCCCTTTCTCTTTTTCTCGCTCTCTCTCTCTTCCTCGCTCTCCCTCTGGACTCACGTAAACATATTTTTACTTATGTTAATTCATTTTTTCTTTGGGAAGTAATCTCGCCGCTTTTGAGAGCGTCAAAACAAGAGGGTGAGATGGGGCAGGAAGAGAGTGAACAGAGGAAGACGAGGAGTGCTGGGCTCCCAGAGGTCTGTGCACACACACACACACACACACACACACACACACACACACACACACACACATACACATACACATGCACATACACACACACACATACACACACTCTTCCATAAGTGATGCATCTTCCTTTAATCAAATCGTAGCTGCAGGTTGATTTGCTGCTTGTGATATTACTTTTACAGTCTTTTGATAATGAATGTGCCTCGGGGCGGGAATGTTCCGTACATGTATCAAATTAAACTACCGAAAATGACGTTTGTCAATGATAACCAATCATGGATTTAACGCGTACAAATTCGATCCATAATGGATAAGTAGCTTTCCTCATCAAGTCGGACTGGTGCACTGTGCCATTGCAGACCAGGTCTGAGTGAATGAGGTGCAGGGAATCACATTATACCATAGGCCGTTCATTAAGAGCCTCAGTGTTGATGGCAAGGAGAGCTAATTAGAACCATCTCACACAGTCGCACACACACACACACACACACACACACACACACACACAGGGTCTCACAACATGATCCTAACCCCTGAAGCAAAAAAACACACAAACTTCCACTCACGCACGCACATCCTCTTTTTTTACATTAGTCATTTAGCAGACGCTTTTATCCAAAGCGATTTACAATGAGATTACAGGGTCAGTCCCCCTGGAGCAATTTAGGGTTAAGTGCCTTGCTCACGGGCACACTGGTGGTGGTGTTCCCTGATGGGCTTGAACTCACGACCTTTTGGTCACCGGGCAACAGTTCTACACGCTCGGCCACCACTGTCTCCACTTTCACCTAGTCTCACCAATAAAACAAATACACAAAATAAATAATACGAACACACAAACAAACTGTTTTCCTACTGTTTCCCACTCACAGACACACACACACATATATACAACCCCCCCCCCCCCCCCCCCCATCCCAATCCCGAGCCAAGACAGCGCACGCTTCCATCTCACACGTGTCCAATTTGTCAAAAAACCGGATTAGCTGTAGGACAGATTTTCAGGGAGAGAGAAAGAAAGAGAGAGAGAGAGAGAGAGAGAGAGAGAGACGGAGCTCCATGCTGGATTGCACCGCTCTGTTCCAGCAGTTAGACTCATCCCGAGGATTAGGGCCAACTTGACAGGCCTGGATAGAAACATAACTGGAGAGGGGGGGGGGGGGGGGGGGGGGTTGGACACTTGCGAGGGGACAGACTGAACGTACCCAACGACGCGTTGGCTCAGCACAGACGAGCAGGAACACAGTGGACGGCTCACCGCTGCCTCTGTCTGTCACTCAGTAATCACATGTTCCTCTGTCTGTCACTCAGTAATCACATGTTCCTCTGTCTGTCACTCAGTAATCACATGTTCCTCTGTCTGTCACTCAGTAATCACATGTTCCTCTGTCTGTCACGCAGGGAGAGTACTACGGGTAATCACAAGTTCCTCTCTCTGTCACACAGAGAGAGTACTACGAGTAATCACATGTTCCTCTGTCTGTCACGCAGGGAGAGTACTAGGAGTAATCACATGTTCCTCTGTTACGCAGGGAGAGTACTACGAGGAATCACATGTTCCTCTGTCTGTCACGCAGGGAGAGTACTACGAGTAATCACATGTTCCTCTGTCTGTCACGCAGAGAGAGTACTACGAGTAATCACATGTTCCTCTGTTACGCAGGGAGAGTACTACGAGGAATCACATGTTCCTCTGTCATGCAGGGAGAGTACTACGAGTAATCACATGTTACTCTATCTGTTACGCAGGGAGAGTACTACGAGTAATCACATGTTACTCTGTCTGTTACGCAGGGAGAGTACTACGAGTAATCACATGTTACTCTGTCTGTTACGCAGGGAGAGTACTACGAGTAATCACATGTTCCTCTGTCTGTCACGCAGGGAGAGTACTAGGAGTAATCACATGTTCCTCTGTTACGCAGGGAGAGTACTACGAGTAATCACATGTTACTCTGTCTGTTACGCAGGGAGAGTACTACGAGTAATCACATGTTACTCTGTCTGTTACACAGGGAGAGTACTATGCGTAATCACATGTTTGGTAATAATGGTTGGTTCATAATTCGGTCTGTCTGTCAGTGTGTGTTGCGTGTGCAGTGGATTAGTGGCTCAATGGACAGGTGCATGGCCCCAGGCAATGATGGTGGAGGGGAACGGTGATATGACAAGGACAAAACACACACACACACACATCCCAGGGGCTGACTAACACCATGAGCTGATGTGTGTGAACACTGCGTCAGGGTGTGTCTGTGTGTGTGTGTGTGTGTGTGTGTGTGTGTATGTGTGTGTGTGTGTGTGTGTGTGTGTGTGTGTGTGTGTGTGTGTGTGTGTGTGTGTGTGTGTGTGCGTATGTGCGTGTGGAGAGCAAAGCACTGAGGGTTTTTGTGTCCCTGCTGACTGTTCAGACCCAGACAACCCCGAGCGTTCGCCTTTCAAAGCGTTGCTCCAACACAGTACAAACACCTCGCTGTTCTATCAAACGCAAGCTGTTACATAAGTTTAACACGCTACTGTGTGTGTGTGTGTGTGTGTGTGTGTGTGTGTGTGTGTGTGTGTGTGTGTGTGTGTGTGTGTGTGTGTGTGTGTGTGTGTGTGTGTGAAGCAGAGCCTCTGCCCTAAAAAACACAACGCAGTGTCTCCGGGAGCGAGTGGAGCGAGGCATGGAGGAGAAGCCGCTCGGTAAGCCTCTCCCAGGTTTGACTCCGTCTTAATCCCCGCGGCGGCACGGTCGGCTGGGAAAGACGCGTGGGGTGGTGGGACAGAAGGAGGAGTTCCAGAACAATCGTTCTCGGGAACGGAGGGGAGACAGAAACGAAAGGAAACAAAAGACAAGGCGACTGCTGACGTCGTTGGCCTTGGGGGCAACGTGTTGAGGGAGTATTTATAGGAGACGAGGTTAAACGTTGTTCTTCTTTCCTTTCGTCTGTCGCGTTGGCTTCCCCTTCTTTTCTTTCCTCGTTTTTTTTGTGTCACCCTCTTCTTCCGACTCCTGGATGAACTCTGTGGTGTGCTCTGAGCCCGTCCCTCGTTCCCCTGCTGAAGAGGGAGAGGAGCAGCCAGTGAGGATTTCGGGGTGGTGTTAGACTTCCCCTGGCCTTTGGAACACCACCTCTCTCGACCCTCCTGAGACGGACTCACTTTCCAGCTTGATTCCTTTGTTTCCCCGTTTCTCTAATCCTTCCTTACCTTTTTATTCTTTTCTCCTCTTCAGCTATGTTGTAAACTTCAGGTCGGCAAACGAGTGCGTCGCCTTTGAATAATGAAGCTCTGAGGATTGAGAGCATGTTATTACAGAGGTGGACAAAATGAGGCGTGCTGACAAGGGCATTTTGTTGTGTACAGAAATCTCTTAGAAATCTAAGATTAGTCCTTAATGAGTCAACAATTTATATGCTTTTCTCAAGGGCCAAAACGTTAGATAAGACATGTCACATTTGCTCCCTAAATGGGGCCCAAATTTAGCGTGTTTACGAACACTTGGGAATTTCACTAGATGAAAAGTTATCACTTAAGACACATGTGCTTGAACTCACAAAGAAGGTGAGGATCAGACTTGGAGCTCTATATAGAATAAGGTCATGTTTTTCACTTGAAAATAGAAAGACAACTGTAAAATCTACTCTCTTGTCAGTCATGGATTATGGTGATATTGTGTATATGCATGGAGCCCCAACTATTTTAAAGTCCCTTGATGCAGTTTACGCTTTGCGTTTTATAACTGGGGATAGTTTTAGAATTCATCATTGTACACTGTATACAAAAGTAGGATGGTCTTCTCTTGTGATAGGAGGGGAAAACATTGTCTCTTTTTTTGTTTGCAAGGCATTGCTGGGCAAGTTACCTTTTGACCTTACTTCATTATTAAAACACAAGTCCAGTGGTCATAAGACATACTCACAGGACTTTATCACCCTTGAAAGCCGCAGAGTGAACACAGAACTTGATAAATCAGCTTTCGTTTTTTTTTGCCTGGGATAAATGAAACAAGATTCAACAGGAATTTAAATTAGAGCAGTTTGTTTCTGTTGAACAATTTACATTTTTACTGGAGGATTTGGGAGCTGAGGCGTGTTCTTGTTTTGGTTGAAACTTAAACATTGCACTGTATTGTAAATACTGTATTGCAAACACTTTTATTTATTTTTGCTCATTTTATTCATTTATTTATTTATTTTGTAATTTATGTATTCTGCCTTCAAACAGGGCACTGCTGGAAAAGAGACCAGGTCTCAGTCGGTTAACCCTGTATAAATAAAAATAAATTATCGGAAAAATGAATAATGCGAGTTAAGTATGAAGACAAGTCAGAATGTTCAGGTTGAACATAAAATCTAGACGTCGTCTATAAATACCTCCAGGACTCTGGACCTTTATTTTCCCCTTCAGCAATAGATTGTCAGCGTCTTTGTGAAACCCTGATGTGTGACAACACTTGGCTTGATCAGCCATGAGACGGCTCCCTCTGGCTTAGCGGGACGCTATGTTCCCTGTTCCAGCGCCGTCCCGGGGAGGAGCTAATTAGCTGGGAAGGACGACACCTTGTCCCCCTAATGGCGGATTTGCATTGACGTTTTTTGGACAGATTCGCTCCCTTGATGCCCGAGGCTGTTTCCTCTTCCTCTTCCTCTTCCTCCTGTAATCAGAGCGTCAACGTTTTGACAGAAGCCGAGTCGAGACACGCTCAGACAACCAGCCATGTTTTTCGACGTGGTAAACTTTAGAAAAAAAAATAAACGTCAAAAATTTAGTTTTTTTTTCTTTTATTTTAATCTCTAAATGCCTCAGAGAAAAAAGTAACCATGAGGAAAGTAAATAAATAAATTAGCGGTGAAATAATTTTAGAAAGGGCGTCTGATTGTTCCTGCTGCCTCCTGTGGGGCTCAGAGCAGAGGCCGAGCTGGTTTCACTGGAAAATGAGGCGTCTCTAAGGCCGGCTAAGCTCTTAAGCTGCTCATTTCTGGGCCTTTGTTACCTTGTTTTTATGCTCTCTCCCCCCTCTCCCCCCTCTCCCCCTCTCCTCTCCATTGCTTCGTCTCCTCGGTCTGTTATCTCGAACGGCGGTGCCTCTGGAGAGGTGTGCGTCGGCTCACGGCGCCCGGGTTCAGTGTGAGGAGCACAGACGGACGGACGGACGGACGGACGGACAGACGGACAGACAGACAGAGAGGAACCTCCTCTGAGCTCTGAGCTCCATGTCCTTTCATCCTGACAGAGGCTGCTGGCACGCCGCGCTGGGGGGAGTTAACAAACCGAGCAGCTCTCCCATTAGCGCCGCCTCTCCCAGGCTATCTGTGGTCTACGAGGAGGGAAGGGCGGAGCGGGGCGGAGGAGAGGAGACAGAGCATTGGGGGGGGGGGGGGGGGGGATAGCTGAAACGGATAGAGACGGAGCGATAGAGAGGAGGATGATGGGAGAGGGAATAGCTAACATAATACAGTGGAGAAGAAGGGAGGGAGAGAGGGAGGGTGTGGGGAGGGAGAGCAGACGGGACACACTTCTCTAACTTCACGGAGAATCACATGTTTTAATACGAGGGAGTGTGGCGTTTCCTTTCAGAGAACATCGAAGTAAAGAGAGAGAGAGAGAGAGAGAGAGAGAGAGAGAGAGCGAGAGAGAGAGAGAGAGAGAGAGAGAGAGAGAGAGAGAGAGAGAGTAAGAGAGAGGGAACACTTGAATAGACGTTGCCGGCCATGAACAGGAGAAGATGGTTTTTCACACAAGTCTCCAAAGGAGTTTCTCCCACTCTCCTCCCAACACTGTTTTTTTTTTTAAACTAGTGCAGTACAGAGAGAGGGACAGAGAATGAAAAGGAGTGAGTGAGGGAGAGAGAGAGACAGAGAGAAAGAGAGAGTATGAGAGTTTGATAGAAAGAAGGAAGGGAGAAAGAGAGAGAGAGATAGAGACGAAAAGAAAGAGAGAAAAGAACGAGAGAGAGAGTAAGAACGAGTGAGAGCGATAAAGAGCAGCAGCCCCCAAGGTGGAGTATAGCGGAGTGCTAGTGAGCTCGACACACACACACACACACGCACGCACACACACACACACACACACGCACACACACACACACACACACACACACACAGCTCGTTTTCACCGTGCACCCTCACAGCCCCTTCTCCGCGGAGACAGCTGGGAATGCTGGGAACGCTTACGGAGGAGCTTCAGGAAATGAGTCTTCTCCTCACCGCTCTCTCTCCGTGCGGGGCCTCCGGGGCTGCAGCACGCTGGAGAGGAGCACGCGCCTCCAAACCCTCCCCGGAGACAGACATAGGAGCGAGGGGGAGAGAGAACGAGGGAGGACGCGAAGGAGAGGGGGAAGGTGTGAAAGTGTCAAGGAGAGGAGTTTTTAATAGCGCAGGGCGTGATTTAAGACCGTAAGTAGAAAAGAGAATTTTTTTTATAAATTCTTATTTATTTTTTTTAAAGAAAGAGGCAGAGGCTTGGGGGAGAAAGAGAACTAATTGTGTGTATGTGCAACGTTGTCAGGCGGAGAGGCGGGCGAAGGGGAAGTTGCGATAAGCTGCCTGAGACGTTGATGAGGGTGAACTCTGGTTGAACCAGGAGGAGACAAAATGGAGGTCTTATTGCAGCCTAAAGACAATCCAGGAGCTGCACGGTGGGCTTAGTAACCTTTAGAAGGAGTGCTACGCTGTTGTAGTCCCCTGTGGTGTCTCTCTGAAACAAACTCAAAGCAACACTCGCGCACACACGCACACGCGCACGTGCACGCACTTACGCACACGCACACACACACACACACACACACACACACGC
>JAPMUY010009994.1:10000-12500 GCA_026901105.3 Galaxias olidus
TAAACAGCTTGACCGCCCAGTGTCTCCTCCTCCAGCCTGGGAAACCATCGTACCACAGAGTGGCCAGGAGCTGCTGGCAGTTAGGCTGAGAGACAAACTAAAGAGAGGAGGAGAGGAGAGAGGGAGGAGAGGAGAGGAGAGGAGAGAGGAGAGGAGGAGAGAGGAGAGAGGAGAGAGAGAGAGGAGAGAGAGAGGAGGAGAGGAGAGAGAGAGAGAGGAGGAGAGAGGAAATTTAAAGAGAGACAGAGAGGAGAGGAGAGGAGAGGAGAGGAGAGAGAATATAAAGAGAGACGGAGAGGAAAGGAGAGGAGAGGAGAGGAGACGAGAGGAGAGGGAGGAGAGGAGAGGAGAGAGGGAGGAGAGGAGAATATAAAGAGAGCAAGACGTAGAGGAGGAGAGGAGAGGAGAGGAGAGAAGAAGAGGAGAGGAGAGGAGAAGAGAGGAGAGGAGAGGAGGGTGAGAATTCAAATTATACTAGTTAGAGACGTCATGAGATATCACAGCGCAGCGACAGTAATGAGGGGACACAGAGAAACAGGAGAGAGATGAAGGAGAAGAGGGGAGAGGGGGAGAGGCGTTAAAGAAGAGGGAGATGAGAGAGGAGGTGGAGGAGAGGAAGAGAGGAGGTGGAGGAGAGGAAGAGAGGAATGGGGAGAGAGGAAGAGAGGAGGTGGAGGAGAGGAAGAGAGAGGAGGTGGGGGGGGAAGAGAGGAGGTGGAGGAGAGGAAGAGAGGAGGTGGGGGGAGGAAGAGAGGAGGTGGGGAGAGAGGAAGAGAGGAGGTGGGGAGGGAGGAAGAGAGGAGGTGGGGGGAGGAAGAGAGGAGGTAGAGGAGGGAGGAAGAGAGGAGGTGGGGAGGAGGAAGAGAGGAGGTGGGGGGGAAGAGAGGAGGTGGGGGGAGAGGAAGAGAGGAATGGGGGGAGAGGAAGAGAGGAATGGGGAGAGAGGAAGAGAGGAGGTGGAGGAGAGGAAGAGAGGAATGGGGAGAGAGGAAGAGAGGAATGGGGAGAGGAAGCGAGAGAGAAAACGGATCGAAATGGTTAGTGCTGTCACATAGCATAGCAGGACCAGGAGAAAGATGGAGGAGAGAGGGTTGTAGAGGGAGAGATGGAGGAGGAGGAGAGAGGAGGATGGGGGGTTGTGGAGAGGGAGATGGAGAGATAGGGAGATGGAGGAGAGAGGGTTGTAGAGGGAGAGATGGACAGATGGAGGAGAGAGGGTAATGGAGGAAGAGATGGACAGACAGATTCTAAGTGATGACGTTTTCTTTTCTTTCACACTGTCTCGTCGTACCACCGATGGAGAGAATAAAAAGGCAAGAAAGAGAGAGAGAGAAAGAAAGAGAGAGAGAGAGATAGAGAGAGAGAGAGAGAGAGAGAGAGAGGGAAAGAGAGAGAGAGAGAGGGAAAGAGAGAGAGAAGAGAGAGTGAGAGAGTGAGAGAGAGCGCGAGAGAGAGAGAGAGAGAGAGAGGGAAAGAGAGGGAGAGAGAGAGAAAGAGAGAGGGAGAGAGAGAAGTGGTTGTTGCAAAGCAGAAAGACAGACACACGTGCGCGCACACACACACACACACACACACACACACACACTCTTCCAAGCAGCTCTGTGTATGAAGTGGTTTCAGGTAGGAGTAGTGCTGACTTCATCAAGTGCAGGATTTAATTAAACTGATGATATGATAGTGAGGTGAGCAAAGAGATTAAACATTCAACTCTTAAAAGAGCAGTATCTAACCCCGTCAAACTAGTGATTACTGATCTGTAACCTCATTCTATGACCTGCTATCTAACCCCGTCAAACTAGTGATTACTGATCTATAACTCCATTCTATGACCCGCTATCTAACCCCGTCAAACTAGTGATTACTGATCCGTAACTCCATTCTATGACCCGCTATCTAACCCCGTCAAACTAGTGATTACTGATCCATAACTTTATTCTATGACCTGCTATCTAACCCCGTCAAACTAGTGATTACTGATCCGTAACTCCATTCTATGACCCGCTATCTAACCCCGTCAAACTAGTGATTACTGATCTATAACTCCATTCTATGACCTGCTATCTAACCCCGTCAAACTAGTGATTACTGATCTATAACTTTATTCTATGATCCGCTATCTAACCCCGTCAAACTAGTGTTTACTGATCTATAACTTCATTCTATGACCTGCTATCTAACCCCGTCAAACTAGTGATTACTGATCTACAACTCCATTCTATGACCTGCTATCTAACCCCCTCAAACTAGTGATTACTGATCCGTAACTCCATTCTATGATCTGCTATCTAACCCCGTCAAACTAGTGATTACTGATACATAACTTTATTCTATGACCCGCTATCTAACCCCGTCAAACTAGTGATTACTGATACATAACTTTATTCTATGACCCGCTATCTAACCCCGTCAAACTAGTGATTACTGATCTATAACTCCATTCTATGACCTGCTATCTAACCCCGTCAAACTACAGTTTTTTTCAATTGTCAACAAGCATTGG
>JAPMUY010009994.1:17500-20000 GCA_026901105.3 Galaxias olidus
GTAATAACATGATATGTGTTTACGAAAGCTGCATTGGAACAGTGAAAGAGTACAGACACTGTAGTTATAACATGATATGTGTTTAGGAAAGCTGCATTGGAACAGCGAAAGAGTACAGACATTGTAGTTATAACATGATATGTGTTTAGGAAAGCTGCATTGGAACAGTGAAAGAGTACAGACACTGTAGTTATAACATGATATGTGTTTACGAAAGCTGCATTGGAACAGCGAAAGAGTACAGACATTGTAGTTATAACATGATATGTGTTTACGAAAGCTGCATTGGAACAGTGAAAGAGTACAGACACTGTAGTAATAACATGATATGTGCTTAGGAAAGCTGCATTGGAACAGTGAAAGAGTACAGACACTGTAGTAATAACATGATATGTGTTTACAAAAGCTGCATTGGAACAGTGAAAGAGTACAGACACTGTAGTAATAACATGATATGTGTTTACGAAAGCTGCATTGGAACAGCGAAAGAGTACAGACATTGTAGTTATAACATGATATGTGTTTACGAAAGCTGCATTGGAACAGCGAAAGAGTACAGACATTGTAGTTATAACATGATATGTGTTTACGAAAGCTGCATTGGAACAGCGAAAGAGTACAGACACTGTAGTAATAACATGATATGTGCTTACGAAAGCTGCATTGGAACAGCGAAAGAGTACAGACACTGTAGTTATAACATGATATGTGCTTAGGAAAGCTGCATTGGAACAGCGAAAGAGTACAGACACTGTAGTAATAACATGATATGTGCTTACGAAAGCTGCATTGGAACAGCGAAAGAGTACAGACACTGTAGTAATAACATGATATGTGCTTACGAAAGCTGCATTGGAACAGCGAAAGAGTACAGACACTGTAGTAATAACATGATATGTGCTTACGAAAGCTGCATTGGAACAGTGAAAGAGTACAGACACTGTAGTTATAACATGATATGTGCTTAGGAAAGCTGCATTGGAACAGCGAAAGAGTACAGACACTGTAGTAATAACATGATATGTGCTTACGAAAGCTGCATTGGAACAGCGAAAGAGTACAGACACTGTAGTAATAACATGATATGTGCTTACGAAAGCTGCATTGGAACAGCGAAAGAGTACAGACACTGTAGTAATAACATGATATGTGCTTACGAAAGCTGCATTGGAACAGTGAAAGAGTACAGACACTGTAGTAATAACATGATATGTGTTTACGAAAGCTGCATTGGAACAGCGAAAGAGTACAGACACTGTAGTAATAACATGATATGTGCTTACGAAAGCTGCATTGGAACAGCGAAAGAGTACAGACATTGTAGTTATAACATGATATGTGTTTACGAAAGCTGCATTGGAACAGCGAAAGAGTACAGACATTGTAGTTATAACATGATATGTGTTTACGAAAGCTGCATTGGAACAGCGAAAGAGTACAGACATTGTAGTTATAACATGATATGTGTTTACGAAAGCTGCATTGGAACAGCGAAAGAGTACAGACATTGTAGTTATAACATGATATGTGTTTACGAAAGCTGCATTGGAACAGCGAAAGAGTACAGACATTGTAGTTATAACATGATATGTGTTTACGAAAGCTGCATTGGAACAGCGAAAGAGTACAGACATTGTAGTTATAACATGATATGTGTTTACGAAAGCTGCATTGGAACAGCGAAAGAGTACAGACACTGTAGTTATAACATGATATGTGTTTACGAAAGCTGCATTGGAACAGCGAAAGAGTACAGACATTGTAGTTATAACATGATATGTGTTTACGAAAGCTGCGTTGGAACAGCGAAAGAGTACAGACATTGTAGTTATAACATGATATGTGCTTAGGAAAGCTGTGTTGGAACAGCGAAAGAGTACAGACATTGTAGTTATAACATGAGATGTGTTTACGAAAGCTGCATTGGAACAGCGAAAGAGTACAGACATTGTAGTTATAACATGAGATGTGTTTACGAAAGCTGCATTGGAACAGCGAAAGAGTACAGACATTGTAGTTATAACATGATATGTGTTTACGAAAGCTGCATTGGAACAGCGAAAGAGACAGAGAGAGAGAGAGAGAGAGTTTACGAGAGAGCGTTGGAACAGAGAGAGAGAGAGAGACATTGTAGAGATAACAGAGAGAGAGAGAGAGCTGTGTTGGAACAGCGAAAGAGAGAGAGAGTAGTTATAACAGAGAGAGAGAGAGAGCATTGGAACAGCGAAAGAGAGAGACAGAGAGTTAGAGATGATATGTGTTTACGAAAGCTGAGGAACAGCGAAAGAGACAGACATTGAGTTATAACATGATATGTGTGTTTAGGAAAGCTGCATTGGAACAGCGAAAGAGTACAGACATTGTAGTTATAACATGATATGTGCTTAGGAAAGCTGTGTTGGAAAATGTGAAAGAGTTATAACACGTTTAGTCCGCTCCATTACCCAAGACCCTTTCCAATCAGAACTGGGAAAGCTAGCATCCCGACGCTAGCAGGATT
>JAPMUY010009994.1:42500-52500 GCA_026901105.3 Galaxias olidus
TGACGTGTTTTGTCTTTGAGGCTACATGTGATAACATGTAACATCCCATTGTTCATTAAAGAGCCTCTTCAATTCCACATTCTCTCTCTCACACACACATACCCACGTTTTCCACATTCTTATTGACTTTCTCTCTCTCTCTGTCTCTCTCTCTCTCTCTCTTTCTTTCTCTCTCTCTCTGTCTCTCTCTCGTTTTCCACATTCGTATTGTCTTTCTTCTGCTTTCAGTTATTTTCCCAGACTGCTGTTTATTTCACTTTCCTCTTTTTCTCCTCCTCTCTCCTCTCTGCATTCTCTTTCTCCACCCTCTCTCCCTCCTTTACATCCCCTCTTTCTGCTTCCACTCTCCTCTCACTCCCTCTCCTCCTCCTCCACCCCTTCTTCCTCAGAGCCCTCTCTCCTGTTATCCCTTCATCCGAGAGGAAGATCAAAGGGATGGAAAAGATGGGAGGGTAGAAAGAAAGAGAGATGGAGAGAGAGAGAGAGAGAGAGAGAGAGAGAGGGAGAGAGAGACAGAGAGAGGGAGAGAGAGAGACAGAGAGAGAGAGAGAGAGAGAGAGAGAGAGAGAGAGAGAGAGAAACATAGAGGCAGAGAGAGAGAGGCAAAGAGAGAGAGAGAGAGAGAGATTTTTTGATTTTAAAGTCAGTTTATTGACAATTCTCCGAAATCAGGAATACATTCTAAGACATTCTCAGGTTCCTTCTGTTAAAACCATGCCATCAAAAAGAGAGAATTAAAGTACCGTCAGAATGAACTTCGCAAAGCACTCCCCTCAGCCCCCATGTCAACATAAAACCGTCCATATTGTCCACAAGTGTAAAATATGCATGCTCAACCTGGAGTCGGGACGACAGCAGTCCTTTCATCATTTGGACAGGATCTACTGACCACAGACCCTCTGCCCGGTTTTTCCTGGTCTTCCAAATGGCAATTTTGGCTACTCCTGATATACAATTAATCAAGATCTGCATTGGTTTCTTATTCACCGAATATCTTGGACCAAAAATAAACAAAGGAAAAGAAAAAACCTCCCCAAGCCTCTCATACCATCTCCCTAGCAACTCAAACAGCCCCACTAACCTCGGACACTGCACAAATAAATGTGACAGTGTCTCTACTTCAAAGCAGAAAGAAAATTCCTCCCCATTAGCTGGATCCAGGTGTGCCAGATATCGGTTGGTGGCTATAACCCCATGTACTATCCTCCACTGTAGGTCAGCTGTCCTCCTCTCCAGGGGAGGCTTGTAAAGAGACCGCCAGCAGCCCTTTGGGGAAAAACTCGAGCCGAAAACATCTATCCATTTTGACGCCTTCATCCCTGCCAGCGAGCGTAGGTGTGATACTTTTATACAAGTGTGGTCATCATCTTCATCATCATCATCTTCATCCGCTTTGTCCGGGGTCGGGTCGCGGAGGTGGCAGTTCCAGCAGGGCATCCCAAACTTCCCTTTCCCGGGCCACATTTACCAGCTCTGACTGGGGGATTCCAAGGCGTTCCCAGGCCAGTGTGGAGATAAAATCCCTCCACCTGGTCCTAGGTCTGCCCCGCGGCCTCCGCCCAGCTGGACGTGCCTGGAACACCTCCTAGGGAGGCGGCCAGATGGCATCCTTACTAGATGCCCGAACCACCTCAACTGGCTCCTTTCTACACAAAGAAGCAGCGGCTCTACTCCGAGTCCCTCACGAATTGCTGAACTTCTCACCCTATCCCTAAGGGAGATGCCAGCCACCCTCCGGAGGAAACTCATTTCCGCCGCTTGTATCCGCGATCTCGTTCTTTCGGTCATGACCCACCCTTCGTGACCATAGGTGAGAGTAGGAACGAAGATAGACCGGTGCCTTCTGGCTCAGCTCTCTCTTCGTCACAACGGTGCGATAAAGCGACTGCAACACCGCACCCGCTGCTCCAATTCTCCGGCCCATCTCTCGTTCCATTTTCCCCTCACTCGAGAACAAGACCCCGAGATACTTGAACTCCTTCACTTGGGGTAAAGACTCATTCCCTACTTGGAGTAGACAATCCATCGGTTTCCTGCTGAGAACCATGGCCTCAGATTTGGAGGTGCAGATCCTCATCCCGGCCGCTTCACACTCGGCTGCGAACCGATCCACTGAGTGCTGCAGGTCGCAGACCGATGATGCCATCAGGACCACATCATCTGCAAAAAGCAGTGATGCAATCCTCTGCCCACCAACCCGCAGCCCCCCTCCCCGCGGCTACGCCGTGAGATCCTGTCCATGAATATCACAAACAGGATAGGTGACAAAGCGCAGCCTTGGAGGAGGCCAACCCTCACCGGAAACGAGTCCGACTTACTGCCGAGAACCCGGACACAGCTCTCGCTTTGGGAGTACAGAGATTGGATGGCCCTGAGTAGAGACCCCCTCACCCCATACTCTCGCAGCACCTCCCACAGTATCTCCCGGGGAACCCGATCATACGCCTTCTCCAAATCCACAAACACGTGTAGACCGGATTGGCATACTCCCAGGCCCCCTCAAAGATCCTCGCGAGGGTAAAAAGCTGGTCCAATGTTCCACGACCAGGCCGGAAACCGCATTGTTCCTCCTCAATCCGAGGTTCGACTATCGGTCGAACCCTCCTTTCCAGCACCCTGGAGTATACTTTCCCAGGGAGGCTGAGTAATGTGATGCCTCTGTAGTTGGCACACACTCTCCGGTCCCCCTTTTTGAACAGGGGAACCACCACCCCGGTCTGCCACTCCTTAGGTACTGCCCCCGACTTCCACGCAATGTTGATAAGACGTGTGATCCATGACAGTCCCTCAACACCCAGAGCCTTCAGCATTTCTGGGCGGATCTCATCAACCCCTGGGGCTTTGCCACTGTGGAGTTGTTTGACTACCTCAGTGACCTCCGCCAGGGAGATTGATGCTGATCCCCCATCATCCTCCAGCTCTGTCTCTACTATAGAGGGTGGGTTTGTCGGGTTCAGGAGTTCCTCAAAGTGTTCCTTCCACCTCCCAATCACCTTGTCAGTTGAGGTCAACAGCGTCCCATCCTTACTGTATACAGCTTGGATGGTTCCCTGCTTTCCCCTCCTGAGGTGTCGGATGGTCTTCCAGAACCGCTTTGGTGCCAACCGAAAGTCCTTCTCCATGGTTTCTCCGAACTCCTCCCACACCCGCTGCTTTGCCTCTGCCACGGCCGAGGCTGCAGTCCTTCGGGCCTGTCGGTACCTTGCAACTGCCTTCGGAGTCTCCCGGGATAACATATCCTGGAAGGCCTCCTTCTTCAATCGGAAGGCTCCCCTGACCACCGGTGTCCACCAGGATGTTCGAGGGTTACCGCCCCTTGAGGCACCTAAGACCTTGAGACCACAACTCTCAGACGCAGCTTTAGCAATGGAGGCTTTGAACATTGCCCACTCCGGTTCAATGCCCCCAGCCTCCACTAGGATGCCAGAGAAGCCCCGCCGGAGGTGTGAGTTGAAGGCCTCCCGGACCGGGGACTCCTCCAGACATTCCCAGTTCACCCGCACTACACGTTTGGGCTTACCAGGTCTGTCCAGAGGCTTCCCCCGCCACCTGACCCAACTCACCACCAGATGGTGATCAGTTGACAGCTCCGCTCCCCTCTTCACCCGAGTGTCCAAAACATATGGCCTCAGGTCCGATGATACGATAACAAAATCGATCATCGACCTTCTGCCTAGGGTGCTCTGGTACCAGGTACACTTATGAGCATCCTTATGTTCGAACATGGTGTTTGTTATGGCCATTCCATGACTAGCACAGAAGTCCAAAAACAAGCCACCACTCAGGTTCAGATCAGGGAGGCCGTTCCTCCCAATCACGTCTCTCCAAGTGTCTCCATCATTGCCCACATGTGCGTTGAAGTCCCCCAGCAAGACTACAGAGTCCCCCTCAGGAGCCCCATACAAGGCTCCATCCAGGGTCTCCAAAAAGGCCGAATACTCCGAACTGCTGTTCGGTGCATAGGCACAGACAACAGTCAGAGGTTTCCCCCCCATGACCCGCAGGCGTAGGGAGGCGACCCTCTCGTCCACTGGGGGGAACTCCAACGTAGAGGCACTTAGACGGGGACTTGTGAGTATCCCCACACCAGCCTTGCACCTCACACCCTGGGGAACTCCGGAGAAGAATAGAGTCCAACCCCTATCCAGGAGTGAGGTTCCAGAGCCGAGGCTGTGCGTAGAGGTAAGCCCCACCAGATCCAGCTGGTAGCGCTCCACCTCCCGCACAAGCTCCGGCTCCTTCCCTCCCAGAGAGGTGACGTTCCACGTCCCCAAAGCCAGCCTCTGCCACCCGGGTCCGATCCGTCGAAAACCTCTGCCTTCACTGCCACCTTTCTGGCAGCGCACCCGACCCCCTTGGTTTTTCCCGTGGGTGGTGAGCCCACGGGACGGAGAAGAAGAGATGTTGGTGTTGTCCACGTTGCTTTTTCGGGCTGTGCCCGGCCGGGCTCTGTGGCAAGCCCGGCCACCAGGCGCTCGCTGACGGGTCCTCCTCCTGGGCCTGGCTCCAGAAGGGGACCTGGGCCTCCGGGCCGGGTATCATCCTCTCTTTTTGTTCTTTCCATGAGGGTTTTTGAACCATTCTTAGTCCGGCCCCTCGCCTGAGACCAATTTGCCATGGGAGACCCTACCAGGAACACAAGGTTCCAGACAACACAGCCCCAGGTTCATAGGGACACACAAACCTCTCCACCACGATAAGGTGATGGTTCCCGGAGAGGACAAGTGTGGTATATATCTTTATTTCCAATGTGCTCAAACTCCCCCAATTCTAAGTTTGAGAGAGACAGCAAAGACCCCTCCTCATCCTGCCATTCCCCTACATCAGGGACAACATTCAGGGAGGGGAAAACATACTCGTAATCATCGTCCCATTGTTCACACATAATACGGTCTTCAGCAAAACCTCGTAGGGGCCCTGGCAGGTATGCAGATACCTCCTTCACCATATTTGCTAGCAGCCTTGACGACCTGATTTGGGTAACTTCACCCAACCTGTCCATTGAAGAGTGGCTGGCCTTCATTAGGTGTCCCAACTTTACACAACCCGCCTCCCGCAGTCTCGACCGCAGGGTGACTGAGGACAAAGTCTGAGCGTTCATAAATGCATTAAAGAATAAAGGCTCCTCAAGGAGCCACATCCCAGGGGTTCCCACCTGTACTCTGTTGACGTGGAAAACCTGCCATGCCTGCAGGACAGAGCTGTAGAATGGTGTAAGTCCCGACAGGTCTGCCTCCCCTGGCCTCAAAAGGAACAGATGTTTATCGTATCCCAGACGCCCAGCCCTCCTCAGCAGCAGCCTGGCTGTGTTCATCCAGCTCAATCCATGGGTGTACAAAAGTCTCTGTGCCGTTTGGGGCCTATATGCCATGACTCTAGACTTGATGTCCATAAGGCCTTGACCCCCCTCAGCTAGTGGCAGATAGAGTGCCGCTGCACGAAGCCAGTGGTGCCCCGACCAGAAGAGGTCCACCATGATCCTCTGAGCTTCTTCTACTAAAGCCTTTGGTGGAGGAACAATGTTCATTTTATGCCATAAAGTTGAGGCAACCAAATTGTTCGCAACCAGGACCCTTCCCCGACATGACATCTGGGGTAATAGCCATTTCCAACGTGACAGTCTGGCACACACCTTCTCAGCTACACCCTCCCAGTTCTGCTTCTGATACTCATCTGACCTTATAAATACCCCTAAAACTTTAACCCATTCCTCCCCCACTTTAGACCCAGGGGCAGACTAGGTGCTGCCCCATACAGACACCCTCCCATCTGCAAAGCCTCACTCTTCCCCCAGTTTCCTAAGTCTGACCAGCAGAGGCTCCACTGTATATGAGCTGTCCCGAAGCCGGACAACCCTCACTTATCCCTCTTGTAACAGAAATGGGACGATTTAGACCACCCCCCACCTTAACTAAAACAGAAGCCTCCCTATATAAAAGCTGTACCTATGAAATAACCCCCCCCCCCCAAACCAAAGGCTTTCAAAGTGGAAAACAAAAGGTATGATCAACATGATGAGGATCAAAAGCCTTTTCCTGGTCCAAAGACAGTAAATCAATGCTAAAATCACAGCTTTTACATATGTCTATAATGTCTCTCATCAGGTGCAGATTGTCCATAATCGATCTATCTGGAATACAGTATGACTGGTCCTTATGTATCAGGATCCCTAGATACACTTTCCATCTGTTTGCCAGCACCTTAAACAATATTTTATAATCTGTGCAAAGCAGCGCAACTGGTCTCCAGTTTTTTAAAAGTGCCAAGTCTCCTTTCTTTGCCAGCAAAGATAGAGCTGCATGGCAACAGGAAGTTGGGAGGGATCCCCCTTCATAGCACTCCAGTAAGACCTCCCGAAAGTCCACACCAATACAGCCCCAGAAATGTTTGAAAAATTCAGCGGGCAGACCATCAATGCCAGGAGCCCGACCAGGAGCCAGTTGGTTGACCGCTGTAGTGAGCTCCTCATAACTGAGCTCAGAGTCTAAGGCATCGCGTTCACTCTTCTCCAGCTGAGGTAGCTCCTGAAGAAGCTCAGCGGTACATTCTGTGTCGGAAACCTCCGCCCCATATAGGGCTGTATAGAAGTCCACAGCATGTTTCCTCATTTCTGCAGGGTCTGTGGTTACCCTCCCATCAGGAAGACTAAGGCAGGCCATTTGTTTTTTCTGTGCCACTGTTCTCTCAAGGTTGAAAAAGAAAGTGCTGGGTGCATCTATTTCCCTAATATTAATGTAACGGGCTCTAACCATAGCCCCCTTCACCCTTTCTTTTAAAAATAAACTCAACTCCTTTTTCTTTTCTTTCAATAATATACCGTCTTCCATGTCTACATTTAAAATCAGGCTACATTCAATAACCCTGATCTCCTGCTCCAGTCACTGAACGGTCTCCCTAATCCTAGCAGTGGAGCTAGAGGTATACTGCTGGCAGAAGACTCGAATCTGGGCCTTACCCACCTCCCACCACTGGCTTAAGGAACTGAAGTCACCCTTTTTTGCCCTCCATAGTTCCCAGAAAGTCTCACATTTTGAACTAAAAAGCCTATCCTGGGTCAACTTAGTATTAAAATGCCAATACGTTCTGGGCCTGGCAATGGTGCTGGTACACACATCAATTGTCACAAGATGGTGATCAGTGAAACCAACCGGATAAATAAAACTCCTCAGTAACCTTGAACTGAACAAATCTGATAAATAAATCCTATCTAATCTTGCTGCACTAATTGAACTATTTAAAACTCTGACCCATGTGTACTGCCTCACTATAGGGTGTTTAACCCTCCAAGCATCCATCAGTTTTGATTGGTTTAAAAGTTGTGATAGACATGTGGAGGACTGCAGGTGGGGCTCCTCCCTGTTCCTGTCTAGTGTAAAATCAACTGTACAGTTCCCCTCCCATAATGACACATTCACCCTGACCAACCTGTGCTAATGTGTCCTTCAAAAGTTTAAAAACCGCTCTCCGTTCAGAGCCCAGATTGGGAGCATAAATACTGATGAAATTAAAAACACTGTCTTCTATCTTAGCCCTAACTAACAATAATCACCCCTTCACTATCTCTGTGGAGGATAGAACATTTACACCAATGTGCGATGTAAATAAAACTGCTACTCCTGCACTAAAGTTTGTCCCGTGGCTTAGGACCCGCTGTCCCTCCCACCACAGACCCCAATTCACCTCATCATCTGCATCACTATGCGTTTCCTGCAGAAAAACTACGTCTAGTCTCTTCTGTTGACAGACTTCTGAATCTAGAGCCCTCTTTTTCCTATCTCTTCCTCCATTAATGTTTGGAGAGCCAACCTTAAATAAATGTAAAGGAAAGAGACATAAAATAAGTAAATGATACAGCCTCATTTTGATAACTCGTTTTTAGACCTTAGCTTTCGTAGCTTCCTTCCTGGGAGCTGTAACATGCTTCCTAAGACGAAACCATTTCTTTTCATCCAAAGCCCCAAGACCCAAAGATTTCTGCATTGCTTTTATAGTTCTTGTGAATTTATCTTCATCCCTTACTTGGACAGTTTTTCCAAACGTTTTGTCAAGGAAGCAATTTACCTCCTCATGTTGGTACAAGTCATCTCCCTGTGATAGAGAAACAGACATACTCTCAGTCTCTGAATCTAATTCTATTCAATCCTCAGTCTCACTATTCCCCTTGCTTTCAGTCACTGCCCCGTCCACACTAGACATCCTTTCCCCACTTGGTCCAGCCACCTGGCTAGACTCTTCCCCCTCCTCCTCACCCCATTCTAAGTTCTTTGAACTAGTGTCTTTTGGTGAAACTAGAACCGCTGTTCCCATGTTGGGTTCATTGTCCATACACCCAGGTAGCGGCTCAGCAAAAACAGATTGCTCAGAAACAACATTTCGTTGTTCCACCCGCTCGGCCTGTGCGAGAGCACTAGTGCTTATGGGCGGGGGCGGGGCTGGGGTCTCGCTTACAGCGTTGCCTCCAGCCTGCTGTCTCTGCGAGCAAGCAAGACGTTTATGACCCACTCCTCCGCACTCAAAACATTTTATACTCCCCGTGCTCGCAAACACGATATAAAAAGTATTTTCATGTTTAACCCTAAATGATACATCTAAGGTCGGAGACTCTAAGAACATGAACACTTGTCTACGCAGAGACATAACATGTTTGAGCTCCGCGTTCCGACACCCTAAACTAACCAGCTTCATCCCACCAGCCAACTTTCCAAAACGGCGAAGTTCTCGCTCTAGCACTTCGTTTGCAATAAACGGCGGAACACCTGATACAGTAACCCGGGTAGAAGGGACAGACATCAGGGAAGCTTGCACCAACTCATCATTAATAAAAACGCCACTCTCAATTAACTGATTGACATAACGCTCTTCTTTCCAGAAAATAACCACCGCTTTGTTCATTCGGGGAGCGTAGGATAGGGCAGCGCAGCCTACCTGCTCCCCAGCGGCTATGAGAACTTCTTCCAACAACACACTTGGATCAGGAACAATCCTAACACCATGTCGGATAGACGGGGGCAACGTCTCTAGGGAGACGTCATCCCCACCCGACAAAAAACCCTTAACACAGGAACAACGGAAACCTCTACTGACAACCAAACAAAAAACACTTAACACAGGAACAGCAGAAACCTCTACTGACAACCAAACAAAAAACCCTTAACACAGGAACAGCAGAAACCTCTACTGACAACCAAACAAAAAACACTTAACACAGGAACAGCAGAAACTTTCTACTGACAACCAAACAAAAAACACTTAACACAGGAACAGCAGAAACCTCTACTGACAACCAAACAAAAAACACTTAACACAGGAACAGCAGAAACTTTCTACTGACAACCAAACAAAAAACACTTAACACAGGAACAGCAGAAACTTTCTACTGACAACCAAACAAAAAACCCTTAACACAGGAACAGCAGAAACTTCTACTGACAACCAAACAAAAAACCCTTAACACAGGAACAACAGAAACCTCTACTGACAACCAAAGAAAAAGAGAGAGAGAGGAACAGCAGAGAGAGACTGACAACCAAACAAAAAACCCTTAACACAGGAACAACAGAAACCTCTACTGACAACCAAAGAAAAACAGACACAGGAACAGCAGAGAGAGAGAACCAAACAAAAAAGAACACAGGAACAACAGAAACCTCTACTGACAACCAAACAAAAAACCCTTAACACAGGAACAACAGAAACCTCTACTGACAACCAAACAAAAAACACTTAACACAGGAACAGCAGAAACTTTCTACTGACAACCAAACAAAAAACCCTTAACACAGGAACAACAGAAACCTCTACTGACAACCAAACAAAAAACCCTTAACACAGGAACAGCAGAAACCTCTACTGACAACCAAACAAAAAACCCTTAACACAGGAACAACAGAGACCTCTACTGACAACCAAACAAAAAAAACAAACAAGAGAGCACCCAAAGAGACTGAGAGAGAGAGAGAGAGAGAGAGAGAGAGAGAGGCAAAGAGAGAGAGAGCGAGAC